>MU223320.1:3158725-3175494 GCA_018584345.1 Thuja plicata
TTTATCCACCATAGTATATCCGGTAGTGTACCTATCTTGCAAAGCTTCAATAGGAGGAGATTGATTATGGTGTTCATGGGAAAATGTTGTGTATGGTGGAATGATAGGATTAGAAGAGGTTTCCTTGGTTTTCCCTTTAACATCATCATGGATTTGGTAGGGAGGGGAAGGTAAATGAAAGAATTCTCGAACATCATTATCATGAATCCTAGCTTGAGCCCCATCATAAATGTGGGAAGAACTAGGAATTGAAGATGGAGAAATATAAATAGGAATATTTGGAATTGGATTAGGATTGATAGGATTAAGATTAGGAATATTAGGAGCTAGATTAGGCATGATAGGAGTAGGAAGATTAGGAGGTGGGGTATCATCTACCCAATTCTTCACATAATCCAAAAGAGTAATAAGTCCA
The DNA here is from genome assembly GCA_018584345.1 of Thuja plicata. NCBI lineage: Eukaryota > Viridiplantae > Streptophyta > Pinopsida > Cupressales > Cupressaceae > Thuja > Thuja plicata. Next base: position 3,159,141 of record MU223320.1, read on the forward strand.
CTACATAAATCCTTGATTAAAGTTTTGAAAGTAGGAAAACTAGTATTAGTTAATCTTAAAATAGCATAAGCAAGTGAAAAATAAAGATTAACAAACATAATGAAATGGATGATACTTTCATAAACATCATAATTACTATAGAGGGATGCTAAAAGAAGCATAATGAGAAAAATAGCCATCCCCCAAAGAATCTTAAAGATGTTGATAGTGAATAAAATGCAAGAAGTGTGTTTTTATATCTTTATGAGTATGTAGATTTTTTTTTTGTGTATTTTAAAATGCAAGAGCATAAAAGAAAACTAATTTAGTATGTAAGCTAATCTCTAAGGAAAAGAGGCAAAGCATATAACACCAAAAAGGAAGAGTTGTCTATCGCGGGTTCACCAAAATGTAATATCTAAAAATATATATAGAGATGTGTATATATATTTTAGATTGTAAATGTGTGTGTGGAGGGTAGGATTGTTCTTTTAATCCCAAATTTCCCAAAGGGAAGATCCAAATTGATTAAACCTAAGGAAAGGATCAATACATAAATGAATCAACCTATTAAGGATATGGATTAAAGAGAGAAACCCTAATTCCCATTTTATAGAAGAGAATATGTGTATATTTTAATTGAATTGAATAGGAGAAATGTAATAACCTTTGAATATTTTAGATCTGAAGAATGCTATTTTCTGAAGCCTGTGTTGAGTTTCTAGAAAATCTGAGACCAGATCTGGAATAGAAATGTAGAGACGGACAAAACCCAGAAATATTTTTCTGTTTTGAGACAGTTCCGATTTGTACCCTCAAGTCAATGTCACCATTTGCCAAAATTTCTGATTGCGCCCTAGGTCACAATCAACATAAAAAGTTTCAGACTAAAATTTTGCTTTCGGATCCCGGAAGTTTGCTAAAAAGGGTATCCAAATCTCCCTCCCGGTCTTCTATTCCAAACCTATACCTACAAGAAAAAGAGGTTTGTTTGTGTGGGGAGGGGTTGCCTTAGTCAAACCCTGATTTAGGAATTAACCTTGAAATCGATAATTGAAATAAAGAATGCTTTCAAGTAGTAGAAGTAAATCTAAGAATGAATCTATGATATTCAAATAGATATGCAATTTTATTTTGAATGTAAACAAGTATGTAGATATGAAAGTTTGGACTTAATTAGAAACCGTAAACCTTCATGATTATATGCCTGGAATACACCTTGAAGAGAGAAACTAAAAGAGTCTTGAGGATGCACAAAGGATCTTGAAGGAAGATCACTCCACCATGATGGATAGATCTAGGATTTTGAATAATGAATCTTGAATGTTTGAAACAAATCCCTTCAAAGGCTTGAAAGCTTGAATCCTTGATCTTCAATGGAGAACTTGAATGCTTGAGAGGAATATTTGAATACTTTGAAAGCTTGAAAACATGTAGAAAAATGGATGCTTGAACTTTTTTCTTGATCACACTTCCTTTGTTTTTCACTTAGTTTATAGTTATTGCTTCACGTGACTTATGATTGATGGTTAGAGAAAATAAGAGGAGAAAGATTCCTTTTATATGAAACTAGGGCACAATCTTCTAAAGAGGCTGACATAAGAGAATTAAATTCCAATTAAACCCATGCCCCTAGAAGAGGACCTATATTAAATATAATTTAAGATTTGCCGCTTCTGAACCCAAAACAACTGACCCAAAAGTGAGAAATGAATTTTTGATGACCTCTGGCAACCGACATACTTCTAGATTTGAAAGGGTGACCCATGTCAAGGTCGAGGTCATCCTTGACCTAGGTCAAGGTTGAGGCCATCCTTGACCTAGGTCAAGGTTGAGGTCGACCTTGACCCGGGGGGTCAGGACCCCTAGAATACATGCAAGTTGGGATGGGAGGTGTCTGGAGAGGCCCAATTAGGGTCCTAAACAGTCACATAAGTAAGAGAGGATGAAAAAATGAAAGGAAAATGTGATGGTGGTAAAAAACATCCCCTAAGGAGGGCTAAAAATTCTTAACATGGAAGTGCTTCCATTTTAAGATGATACAATTTGCTTTTCATGTGATGAGGTTGGTCACATTGCTGCTAAGTGTCCAAACAAGGAAGACAAAGGTGAGAAAAATTTCAACAAGTATAAAGGCAAGAAATATTACAAAAGCTACAAAGACAAAGGTAATAAATCTTGTTACATTGCTAAAGATTCTGATAGTCATGAAGATGAAGATGAAATGGTTTATATTGCTATTAAGGATGAGTCGGATAATGAAGATAATGAAAAGACAACACTATATTCTCATATTAGCAAGAATGACACTTGGATAATTGATAGTGGTTGTTCTCACCACATGACTCATGATAAAACCAAATTTAAACATCTTGAGCACTACGATGGTGGGAGTGTCCATTTTGGGAATGATGAACCCTGCTATGTGAAAGGTAAAGGTTGTATTGCTTTAACAAAAGGAATCAAATGTGATAATGCTTATTGGGTTGAAGGACTAAGGCGTAATATACTAAGTGTGGAACAACTAAATAACATTGGTTTCAAGGTAGAATGGTAAGGAAAAGCTCCTGGATGGTAAGGGAAACCTAGTTGGAACTGGCAGACAAACTAAAGGTAATCTATTTTATCTTGATCTCAATGAAAGTTCATGTTTTATTGCACAAGTAGAAGAAATTTGGTTATGGCATAAAAGGTTATGTCATGTGAATTTTTATAACCTGGTTAACATAAGAAAGAACAAAAGAGTAAGAGGAATTCCTATTCTAAAGAAACCTGAACTAGCAATATGCAAACAATGTCAAATTGGGAAAATGGGCAAAACTAGCTTCAAGAGCAAGAACTACAATACACATACTGATTTATGTTGACCAATTGGAACACCAAGTTACACAGGTGAGAAGTAATTCATTAGATTTGTTGATGATCATTCTAGAATGATGACTGTTATGTTTCTCAAAGAAAAATTAGAATCTTTTCATAAGTTCAAATGGTACCTAGCCAGAGTTGAAAAAGAAACAGGAAAGAAACTAATATGCTTAAGATCTGACCGAGGAGGAGAATTAATTTCTAATGAATTTAATGAATTCTACAATGAAAGAGGAATCAAAAGACAAGTATCTACCCCAGGTACTCCACAGTAGAATGGTATAGCGGAAAGAAGGAACAAATACATTATGGATTGTGCAAGAACCTTGAAAATTGAAAAGAATGTTACTACCAAATACTGGAAGGAAGCCATCAACACTGCAATTCACACCTTCAACTGAGTTCAATTGAAGAAAGGTACTGAGAAGACAACTTTTGAATTATGGTATGGTTACAAACCTAATGTTCATTATTTCAAAGTATTTAGAAGTAAATGTTACATCTTGAAGGAAGCAAGAAATGGAAAATTTGATGTAAAAGGTGATGAAGGTATATTCCTAGGCTACTCTTGTAAAAACAAAGCATATAAATGTTTGAATCTTTCTACTCATAAATTCATAGAAAGTGTGCATGTAAGGATTGATGAGTTTGCAGAAAGAGGTGAAGAACAGAGCAGTAAAGAGCCTCAAGATTACATAAAATTTGTATATTATGAACCTGATACTATACCTAAGACACAAGCAATGTTGATTGGACAACATCCCTGTCAACTATTGAATTCATCTGCACAAACTCAAACAGTTCAACCTAAGTTGCAACCTGTACAACCCAAGCTACTAGAGAGGAAACTGAGTCGCATACTGAAGAAACCAAATCACAGACAAAGGGAATTGAGTTGCAGAAGGAGGCACCCGAGTCTCAGACAAAGGCGCCCGAGTCTCAGACAGTGGAACCCGAGTATCAGACAGAAGAGAAGAACATAATTTTTGAGCATGGTGAACCCAATGGAACAAGCCCAGAATCAAGAAGGAAGGATCTTGTACTTGAAAAATATGTCAGAGGCCATCATGCACCTGAACAAATAATTGGAGATCAGATAGAAGGAGTAATGAAAAGGAACAAAATTAAAGGTACATGTTTTCTTAGTGAAATTGAACCTAGAACTATTAAAGATGCATTGAATGATGAAAGCTGGATTGAAGCAATGAATGAAGAGATTGAACAAAACCTAGAATCTTGTACCTAGACCAAAAGATAAGAATGTGATTGGTACTAAGTGGGCTTTCAGAAACAAGATGAATGAGAAAGGAGAAGTTTCCAGAAACAAGACAAGACTAGTATGTAAAGGATATGTTGAAGAAGAGGGTATTGATTATGGAGAAACTTTTTCTCCTGTTGCAAGACTTGAAGGAGTCAGAACTCTTTTGGCATATGCTGCACACAAAGGATACAAGGTATATCAAATGGATGTAAAATCTACATTCCTGAATGGAATTCTTGAAGAGGAAGTCTATATTGAGCAACCTGAAGGTTTTGTAGATCCTAAAAAAAGGAGTATGGTTTGAAAATTACACAAAGCACTGTATGGACTGAAGCAAGCTCCTAGAGCCTAGTATGAAAGACAACATGGTTACTTGATCAACATTGGATTTCAGAGAACTAATGACAATAGTATCTTGTATATAAAAGAAGGACCTCAGAATAAGATAATGTTAGCAGAAATATTTGTTGATGACATATTGTTTACTAGATATGATGAATTATGTAGAGCATTCTCAGAAGCGATGAGTAAGGAATTTGAGATGTCTATGTTTGGTGAAATCAAATTCTTTATTGGTTTACAAGTTTATTAGATGAAGGATGGTATCTACATTATCCAGTCTAAATACATCAAAGAGATACTGAATAAATTTGGGATGGAAGACTCCAAACTAGTTCGAACACCTACTAGACATAAGTTGTCTAAGGATGATGATTCAAAGGAAGTAAATCAAACTACCTACAGATACATGATTGGTAAACTTCAATATGTTGTTCACACTAGACTTGATATTGCATTAGTAGTGTGTATTGTTGCATGGTTTCAGCTAATCTGAGAGAGAATCATTTGATGGCTATCAAAAGGATTCTGAGATATCTTAAGGGTACTGAAGATTATGGATAAAGGTATAGGAAAGGAGGAAACTTTGATTTAAACATTTTTATTGATACTTATTAGGCTAGAATTGTTGATGATAGACAGAGCACAAGTGGAGGAGCATTATTTGTTGGCAAGAGGTTAGTCTCTTGGACAAGCAAGAAACATAACTGAATTTCTCAATCTACATCAAAAGAAGAATATGTTGCTGCAACGGTAAATTGTTCAAATATCATATGGTTCAAATAGTTGTTGCCAGGTATGAAGGTAGAAATCACAGAACCAATCATTATCTACTGTGACAACACCAGTGCTATTAATATTTCAAAGAACCCTATCATGCATACTAAGACTAAACATATTTCAATAAAGTATCATTTCCTGAGAGAATTGGTTTAGGACAAGGAAGTCAGATTGGAATATGTGAATACTAAAGAAAAAATTGTATACATATTCACAAAACCATTACCTAAGGATGCATTTTTATATCATAGAGGAAATCTAGGGGTAATTCCCCTAACTGAATCTCACTAAAACATAGTTTAGTGATGCATCAACCGAGCTACAAAACAAACTTAACATGTTGATGTAGATATTTATAGCTTATTGCATATGAATTAGTACAGACAGGTACATTACAAGTTTATTGGATATGTCAGTTGGTGTCTTTGGAATTGGTTGTCAAAGAGGGAGAGATTACTGTATGTCATAATGATCAGTGAAAGAGGGAGATATTACTGTATGTCATAAATATTATTGATGGAGAGATTCATGACAGAGGGAGAAATATGTATTTCAGTGATAGAGGGAGTTTTTGGGAGTTACTGGATGAGAATCAGAATGAAGCTAAAGAAATCAATAAAATTGGATAAGAATCAGACTGAAGCTAAGGACATTAATAAAAATTTCATTCTTATGTCTGCTACTCTATAATTCTTTTTATTATGATATGTTGTGTTTCCATCAATGCCAAAGAGGGAGATTGTTGATGACAATTATTCAGTTGTGTATTGTCATTGATGTTTACACAAGTATAGTGATGTTTACACAAATGTCTAATCCTATCTGAGCATAGTCACTTCATGCCAAGCACTCTCGGGCATTAAAGAGGACCAAAGTGTTTTTAAGTTCTAACCGAATTCAATCGGGCATTACAGTGTTGGTCGGGCGTTGAAGGATTTCAATATTGACTGAGCAAAAGAATTAGTGTCAGCCGACTAACAATAGATTATATTTTATGGATAAATAGTTATATGCAGCTGATAGACATGAGTTTTATTATTTATTTGGAAGGATATTATGGCTGACTTGACAAGGCTTATCATATAAATATATAAGGTCAAGTTTGGATTGAATAGAAGAGTGTTAGTGTGTATGGATGTGTGTTTATGATATGAAGAGTGAAGGCAAAATCAGATGGGAATCTGATTGAGGAGAGAACACAGAGGATTGCAATAGAATATATGATAAGTGAGGATCAAGTATTTAATCCAGAATAGAGAACTGAATCAGCAAAGATAGTTGCCTATCAAAACAGGTCAATCCATTGTTACTTTCTAACAATTGTAGCAGTAATCAAACTATCTTAACAGAGTAAACTTAACAGTCTTATGTAAAACCTCTCACAAGGTGACATTTCTACATTGAAGTGTTTAAAGACCTCTCACAAGGCCACTCCTTATAGGGTGATTAAATCCTCTAATAGGGTCACACCCAACAGTGTGTTATTATAACCTTTTATACGCCTCTTTTCATGATTTGTGGTTCCCAAGCTTTCTAAAGGCAAGGGTTAGTAGCAAAGGTTTTACAAATGATATAAATCCAATACACAAATAATACTAAAATGAATAACTCAAAGCATAACCAATAAAATGTACAAGCAAAGAAAGGAAAACAAATGAATGCAAACCCCAAAGCACTTGAAGCTTCTATTGTCTCTCTCTACTCCTTCTAAAATGCTGTTCTTGATGCTCAGTATTGGGGTGGGCAGCGTCTATGACTTGAGAAGTGTCGAGAATTTGCTAATTGAAATGTGTGTGTGATCTCAAGATGGCTTGAATGCTAGAACCAAACTAACATAGTAATGGCGCACACAAGCTTGAAATCTCAGATCCTTCAAATGGTTATGAAGGGTTTATTATATAGGAATTGGGGATGAAATAAATGGTTGAGATCAATCCCAGAGATAGGGAGATGAACGGTTGAGATCAAAAGGAACTAGAGAAGCCATTAGTAAACTCCACCTCTTCAATTGGTAAAGAGGAGATAGAGTTTGATTGACTGAAGAGCTAATTGTGAGTTACCTTTTTGAACTGAAGAGGTGGGTGAAGTTACCCATGTGGACTGGAGAGGTGGGTGGAGTAACCCATGTGATCTGATTGGACTTATCTCTTTGAAGATAAATGAATATTTAATTAAAGTTTTCAAAATGTGAGATAATTGAATTCTTTTTTATTTAGAATTGCTTTATTGAATGAAATTTAATTAATTTAATTGTAAGAATTTAATTAGTAAGTTTAAATATTTGAATTTAAACCATAGGAAATTGAATTTAATTAATTAATTAATGGTAATTAATTAATTAAGGTTAATTAATTAAATAAAATTAATTATTTAATTAGTTTTGGGAATTTGATTAGATGATTTGGGGAATGAATTTAGAGGAAAATAGATGATTAATTAATGATTAAAAAACCATTAATTAATAGATGAAAATTAGTGTTTTTAATGTAAAGTCGCAAGCCTGTCCATTTTTGGGTGTCTACATTTGCCCCTCTTTGATGCGATGTGACTTGTCGCAGTGTGTCAAAGAATTTTCAGATTTGATCCTGCCCCAGCTTGCCCCAGTGATAGCAAGTGGACTATATGCCCCCCTCAACAAATTAAGCATAGAAAATGCGTCAGATGAGCATTAATTTGTTAAAAAAGTGAATCACTATATGATGATGATGAATGCATTCCCATGTTAGTTCTGATGTTATTGATGATGGATGCATTGATTATACGATCTACCATACACATGTTTTGGATTTTTCTTATGCAATAAATGAATGCAATCTACCATGCACAAAATTTTTGAGTAATGCATGTGTTAGTTAGAAGGAAGTTAGATTGGAATGTGATCTCTGGGATTGATTGATAGATAAGGAATGATAGAAAGGAAATTTTTTCTTTTTTGATAGATATGATTTGATAGAAAGGATGAGTGTCCCAAGTTGCTGCCCCTATTTCCAATATTTGTCATCATTGCTTTTTTTTTTATTTTTTCTGAAATTTTGAAGAGCGTCGAATGATCCAGATCACATACCACCTGGATACCGCCACGACCTCTTAATAGCGGAAGGAGTAGAGAGATTGAATAGAAAGAGAACCTAGTGCACCCAAATATTGACCATCTGGGTTCAACTATGTTCCCTGTTTGAAAAGAAAGAGAGCCAAAAGCACCCAGATACTAACCATCTGGATACTGCTTGTCCTCTGAATTAATCTAAAAGAAATAAACCAAGATAGAACTCCTATGCATCCAGAGTCCATCTGGATAACACTATGAGCTCTTGATTTTCGAAAGGAAAAGCCAAGAAAACAAGATAGAACTCCTATGCCCCTAGAGTCCATCTGGATAGCATCGTGAGCTCTTGTTTGCAACATAAAAAGGGAAAGACCATAGAAATAAAGATAGAACTCCAAAACACTAAGAGTCCATCTAAATAGTGCTGCGAGCTATTGATTCTATAAAACCAAACACGCAAAATAAAAGAGAAGGAATGTCCAATTCTTTCCCACGGTTAAGCTTAGATCGTGGAACTGCGCAACTTCCAGATAAGTGACAGCACCTACCGCATTTATCCTAAATCATCATGGCCCTGAAATCGAAGTGAAAATTCAACATACAATAATCAAAGAAAATAAGTCATGATCTATCATAGCTACTCTCCTCACATGGTGGATCCTGGAGCAGCGTAAGAACATAACTGTGAAATATAGACTTACATTTGACCAACTGACTGACCTAGTCAACATTTTTTGGATGGTTCCTTGATGCAGGTGGATTCTTTTGATTGGCTCGATTCTTTGGATAGGCTTTATTGGCTTGATTGCTTGAGTGTGTCTGGTTTCAATAATAGATTACTCATATAAGACTGACATGTCTGGTTTGAGCGTATCCATCACTGTGTAAGACGATTGACTGGCCTATCTGGTTTGAGCGTATCCATCACTGTGTAAGATGATTTGATTGATTGTTTTGATCATGTTGGCAGCTGATCAAATTGTGTCAGATGGGTCCAATGCTAGTTTTCAAAGCTCATGATTGTGACATTTGATAGATTGGCTTGTTCGCCAGTTGCTTGTTGATTAATTTGATAGATTGTTAAAGCTGTGTCAGATGAGCCCAATGCTGATTCACAAAGCTCATGATTGTGACATTGATTGACTGGGCATGATGGCCCTTTTCTCTCTTGATAACTGAGTTGGTTTTATTGCTTGGGATTTGGCAAATTTTTGAATCTTTTTGATGAAGATTGATTTTCTCAAAACATTTTTTATCTTTTTTGGATTTTTTGATGAGTTTTTTTATTTTTCATGACATTTAGAATCACCCCCTAGTCTAGTGGACCAGTGCTAACCATGGTTAAGTGTTGGTACTCAAAGGGGAATGTGCTTTTGGATATAGCTTGGTTAGTCATTCTTGCATTTGAAATCTGCTCAAGCTTTTGGAGTTCATTGATGGTGAAGCTGGATTTGAACACTTGGTGCCTATTTGCCAGGTTTTCACCAAGGTACCTACTCAATAGCGCCTGTTTTCCAAGTTTTCACTGAGAGAGCGATTTTTTTTATCTTTACTTTTTTTTCTTTTTTTCTTTTTTTTTGTTTGTCACCAAGGCGCTTGATTGCCAGGTTTTCACCAAGGTAACATTTTGTATTTTCTATTTTTTTTGGTATTTTCTGGATATGTAGATAGGTGCCTTAACCATAGAGACCTCAAGGGTAGAACCTCTTGAGGTGCATATTGTTGATGTATCTGGGGAGTTGATCTCCTTCTGGTGTCGCTAGTATGAATGCCCCACTCTGAGTAGAGCTGATAATGACAAATGAGCCTAACCAGTTAGGCTCAAACTTTCTGGGTTTGACTCGCTCTACTTGGTTCTTTTGATTTTCCATGAGGAAAAGGTCTCCTACCTCAAATGTTTGTGGCTTCACCTTCTTGTGATAGTTTCTTCTAACGCGATTTTGATAGCCTTGTAAGTGGTTGAAGGCATGCTGTCTTCTTTCATCTAGTAACTCCAGTTCACTGAGCCTTGCTACTCTATAGTCCTCATCTGTAATCATGTTCTTCAAAGATATCCTTACGGATGGGATTTCCACTTTGAGGGGCAATATTGGCTCTGATCCATAGACTAGGGAGAAAGGGGTGGCTCCTGTAGGTGTTCTCACACTAGTTCTGTATGCCCATAAACTGGGACAAAGCTGTAAATGCCAGTCTCGCCCTGATTCGTTCACTATTTTCTTCAATATTTTCAAGATTGTTTTGTTTGTAGCTTCAGCTTGGCTATTCCCTTGAGGATAATAAAAGGAAGAGAACCCTTTTTTGATATGGAACTGTTTGCATATCTCTTCAACATCTTTGTTCTGGAAAGGTGTACCATGATCTGTTAGGATAGTTTGAGGGATCCCGTATCGACATATAATGTGGTTAAGTATGAACATTGCTATTTGCTTTCTAGTGATGTAAGTGAGGGGAATTGCCTCCACCAACTTGGTGAAGTACTCTATTGATGCTATGATGTATTTGTGTCCATTTGCTGAAGAAGGTGTAATTTTGCCCACTAGGTCAAATCCCCACATGGAAAATGGCAATGGTGATGTGATAGGATTTAGTTCCTGGGCTGGTGCATGGATGAGGTCTCCATGAATCTGACACTATCTACACCTTTGTACATGTTTGTGTGAATCTGTCTCTAGTGTTGGCCAATAGTATCCCATGTGGATGATCTTCTTAGCTAAGTTGTTTCCACCTCCGTGGGTTCCATAAATTCCTTCATGTACCTCGTACAAAGATTTTTTGGGATTCCGTGGAAGTGAGACATCGTAGTAGCATTCTATCTAGACTTTATCTATATAAAGTGGTTGAGAGGATGGTATACCTAGAGGCTTGGTGGATGAGGGAATTTCTCTGGTTCCTAGACAAGTTGGGAGGTAAGACATTGTTTTGGATATAGTTATAGACATCTTGGTACCATGGTGATTCAGGACCAACAAGGACGCATGTTGATTCTGTGATAGATTCTTGGTGTGATGGAACCAAGAGTTTCTCTACTAGAAACTGGAATCTTGTTTTGTTTCCTGGCATATCAATCAGTGATGCTATGGTAGCCATTGCATCTACAGCTTTGTTCTGTGCTCGTGGGACTTGCTCAAAGATGTAATGGAACTTGGTGCGTAGTGTTTCCATCTATGCTCTGTATGGTATGAGCTTCTGATTGTTGGTCGTATAATCATTGTTGACTTGACTAATGATCAATTGCGAGTCTCTAAAGACCTTTAGGTTCTTGATTCTCCATTGAATTTCTATCTTTAGACTGATGACCAGTGCTTCATATTCTTCTATGTTGTTAGTGCATGGGAAGTTGAGTCTAAAAGACTTTGGAATTGTATCATGATCTGGAGTGATAAGCACTATCCCTGCCCCTGCACCATGGTTCATGCATGACCCATCAAAATATAGTTGACATACCTTGATCGCTGGTTGTAGTTTCATAATAGATTTGTCGGGAAAGTCAGAAATAATAGGCTGATGGTCCTAAATGGGTGCCTCTGCTAGTTGATCTATGATCACTTTCCCTTTGATGGCCTTTATGTCTATGTACTCAATGTCAAACTCACTTAAGATCATTACCCACTTTGCAAGTCATCCGGTGAGCACTTCTTTTCTTAGGAGGTACTTTAAAGGATCAATATGTGCGATCAACTTTGTTTGGTGACTCAACATATAATGTCTCAGCTTCTGGGAAGCAAAGACAATTGCAAGGCATGACTTTTCAATTGGTGTATAGTTGAGCTCATATCCTACTAATGTTCTTCTTAGATAGTAGATGGCCCTTTCTTTACCTGTGTCATCATGTTGTGCCAAGAGTACACCTAATGCTGACTCCGTTACTGAGATATAGAAAAGCAATGGTCTACCTTGGACTGGTGGCACCAATATAGGAGACTTGAGGAGGTAGTCCTTAAATTTTTGGAATGCTTTTTTGCATTGCTCTATCCATATGAATTTGATGTCTTTGTCCAGTAGATGTTGGAATGGGTGGCACTTGTCTGATAGCTAAGCTATGAAGCGCCTGATTGATTGGAGCCTTCCTTGTAACCCTCTTAGTTGTCTCAGGTTCAATGGTGGAGGCATGTCCAATATTTCTTTGAATTTCTCTGGGTCTACTTTGATGCCTCTATGTGACACTATGGACCCCAGTAGCTTTCCTGCTATGACACCGAATGCACATTTCTTTGGGTTTAAACAGACTTTGTATTGCTGCATTCTGTCAAAGATTGGCCCCAATACTTGTAGATGATCTTTGCGAAGCATTGACTTGGCTAGTATATCATCCACATAGGCTTCCATTGTTTTGTGGATGAGATCATGAAATATTATTGTCATAGCCCTTTGATATGTTGCACCCACATTTTTGAGAGCAAATGACATGACGTTCCAATAGTAAGTGCCCCAAGGACATGTGAAAGTTGTTTTATGTTGATCCTCAGGTGTGATCCTTATCTGATTATACCCTGAAAAGCCATCCATGAGTGATAGCATTTGATGTCCAGTGGCTAGATCTATTATCATATCAATGTTGGGTAAGGGAAAGTCATCTTTGGGACAAGCTATGTTGAGATCTCTGAAGTCTATGCAAATCTGTATCTGACCACTATGCTTTGTAACTGGCACCAAGTTAGATATCCAGTTTGCATATGGTATAGGTCTTATGAACTTAGCATCCAGGAGCTTCTTCAATTCTCCTTTGACTAGCAATGCAACATGGGGATGCATCTTTCTCAGCTTCTGTTTGACAGGTTTGGCATTGGGTAGCAATGGGAGATGGTGTAGTACTAGCTTTGGATCTAACCCTAGCATATCCGAGTAGGACAATGTGAAATTGATCATCCTTACTTTAAAGAAGCTGATAAACTGTTCTCTCTCCTTAGGGGTGAGTGATTTTTCCAAGTATATGCTCTTTGGGTTCTTTTCATCTCCCAAATTGACTTCCTCTATTTCTTCTGCTAGTAATGCCAATTTCTCCTCTATCAAGGGGAGGAGTTCCTTCTTTCCATCTTCTAATGTCTCAGTGAGGTTTTCGCTAGAAGATACGTCTTGTTTTATCTTTTTATCATTCTTTTTTTCTTTTGTCTTTTGTGGACTGCAAAGAGGAGCTGCCTCCCTGAAATATGTTTCTCTATCGAGGTCAATGGAGAATCCTTCCTTGTGGTCTCCAGATGGAATGCCTTCCCTAAGTCCCATGAAATTAGCAATAGCCTCATCATTCTCGAAGATATCTAAATCAGGGGGTCCTTGTTGATCCCATTCTATTAGCTCTGGGTGTACAAGACAAATACTTTCATGGTTGTTTTACTCTAGTTGATTGAAAGGGACTACATATATGGTTCCCACAAAATTGGACTGTGATGTGGATGCACCACTTGAGGTTTGATAAATGACATGCTTATCTATGCAGGGTTATTCGGTAATGGTAAGTTGGTCAAATAAGTCTTCTAGGTTTATGATAGTGTCTGACCAAGGGGAATAATCTGGGATCGACGGTTCAGAGTCGTGAAAGGATCTCCACTCAAACTCATGGGAGTCAATCTCAATAGAACACTCATCAGATGTCTCACTTCCTTCGTTATCATCGATTGCAATGTGGAGGTCTATTTGGGTTTGTGTGGTTCCCTCTTCAGCGGGAAACAACTGTGCTAATATGTTGCTTATCAAGACATGTTTTGTGTTGTGCCCCCGGTGCATCTCTGCTATTTGTTCTTGATCGACTTGGATGTCTTGGATCAAAGGACATGTTCCTAGTTTCCCATAGCCCAATGATCTTTTGTTTCTCTAGGTTGGTGGGAGAGACAATTCCATTAATCCTTGTTGCCTTGCCCCCAGACTAGTTGTACCATCGTACCCAAATCTTTGTAACATTGTGTAACCATTACCATAGTTTGATAGGGGTAGGGGTGGTCAGATTTTCTCTGGTGAGTCTTGGTATAACCAGGTACTGATATCTTGTTCAAATGAATTTTCTTCTGCTATGTATCCCAATTTGACAAAGGTTGTGGGCGGACATCTAAATAAAATAGGTTGTGGAGTTTTTGTTATAATAACAGGTTGTGGCATGCCAAAATTTCTTGAGCTCTAAGGCATGTGCGTGATGATAAAAGCATCTTCATATCTATCTGTAATGGATATCTTGCTCACTTTCCGTGTGATATCTTTAAGATTTGAATCTGAAGAGGAGGGAATACTTGCATCCTGGTTAATGACTATCTTTCCTGCTGTCCATGTGACATCCTTGGGATTCAAATTTGAAGAGGATGGGATGCTTGCATCTTGGTTTGATGGTACCTAGTTATTAGTACTTATTTGGACCGCATTACAGTATTGGAAAGGATTGGGATCTCCCTCTATGATGATTTCCTCTCCCTGGTGTGGGAACTTGATGCATTGATGGTATGTCAAAGGTACAACTTGCATTTCATGTATCTAGGGTCTCCCTAGTAGCATGTTGTATCCCAACTCAAGGTCTAGGGTCTGGAAGGGAGTGTTTTTGACCAGTGGACAGATACAGATAGGTAGAATGATAATACCTTTAAAGGACCTTTCCTCTTCATCATAAGATCTGATATTTATCCTCCTTGTGACATCAATGCTTGATTTTGAATAGCCCAGTTGCTTGATTAACTTTAGAGTACAGATGTTTAACCCAACTCCACCATCAACAAGGACCCTATGGATAGCACTTTTGTGGACTTGGACAAGTAAGTGCAAAGGATCATTATGCAGGGGTTTATTCGGTGGCACATCATGGTCCATAAATGTGGCATATTTGTTAGCCGCTATATGGTTGACCATTGTTTGGAAGCCCTTGGGTGTTATGCCCCTTAGGACAGCTGCATTCTGAAGGGCTTGGTCAAGTGCCATTTTATGCTACGGAGATATGCGTAATAGGTCAAACATGTAGATTTGGGCAAGTGTGCGCTTTAGTTGATCCTCTATGCTTGCCTGTGGATCTGAGTTTGCTTTAGGATTTTTAGATATAGTAGATGAGGATGGTACTTCTTGCAAGATGACTCTGGCACAACGCATTGTTACAACACATTTGTTACCTTGGTCTTTGATAGTGATTGTAGCCACATGGCTATCTAAAGGATTGAGGCAATTGATAACAGTATCATTGTTGGCATACGTATATTTAACTTGTTTTGCTTGTCCACCAGACCCAGAGGCTTTTCCCTTGTTGTGATCATGAAAGGTATCATTGAAGATAGTGTGATTAGTTGTGCCTTTGGTTTGGGTATTTTTCACATTGATGACCCCTGTGTCAATCAGATCTTGGATAGCATGTTTCAATCGGTAATAGTTAGACGTTTTGTGCCCTTTCACCCGATGAAACTCATAGAAATCCTTGTAATTATACTTTAACACCCCAAAATTGGCACCTAATAATCCAATCAATTTTGGTGCATTTTCTCATCTTCGAAGTCCTATTGTATTAGGCAAATTATTCTCCTGATTGACTTTAATTGACTGAGTTTCAAATGCAAAAAACCCAAATTTGCATAAATCTGACATTATATTTAATTCCTAAATTCTCAATGATTATTAGCTAAAAATCCATATGATTAATTGATTTAAATCTAAAGTCCTAAGTGCTTTTAATTAAATCAATTCCTCCCGCTTTGGCTAATATACATAAAAGGAATTGAAGGGTTATTTAATTATTGGGTGAATTATCCTCAAAAAGGAATTCTATAATTCCATGTGAAAGGACACTTATGTGGCAATAATTCACCCTTTTATTTAAATAATCTTTTCTTATTTGTCTCAAATGGAGAATGAAGAGACAACTATTTATTTTCAAGAAACTCGTCACTCTCTTTCCATGGTTTTCTATAAATTGGACTTCTTTTCTTCATTAGAGGAGGATTTTGGAGAGCATCAATATTATAGTCAATTTGCATTTGATTTCTTTCATGTTCCAAGATTAAATTTGCATAATTAGGCTAGTTTTAATTGGAATTGAAGATATAATGCTTTCATTTATGATTCATTTCTATATCTAACATTTCAATTTGATGCTTTCAAGCTTTCTAGATTAATGGCAAATTCAA
>MU223320.1:3213958-3243050 GCA_018584345.1 Thuja plicata
CACGTGGTTGGCCTTGTTAAGTAGAGAATATTAAAGTATTCTCGAAACCAATTGAAGCTCAAACTAACATACCTTCATTATTTAATCAATGCTAAGAGACACATGGAAGATGTGTGATTACTGAGGGAATTTTCATTGATTGATTGCATAGGCAGGGAAGTATGTGTGGCACCATAGGAGCTTTCATATTTGGGGATTTTATCGTTCTACCTTTATGAGATCAAAACATTGAGCTTGTGTGTACCATTTTTATATTTACGCTGTGTATTTTTTTTTATTTGGATCATTCTATAATATATATATATATATATATATATATATATATATATATTAACCAAAAATTAGTATTGGTCACTTTTTCGACGTTGTAATATCAGTAGGCTCGATGAGAATGCTATGTGATCGACGTCAATTTTGACAAACTTTGGTCGCAAAAGATAAACACTATGTTTGATGTTTCAACGAGACTACTGTGTGATCGACGTCAATTTCGATGAACTTTGGTCGCAAAAGAGAAACACTGTATTTGATATTTCAATGAGACTGCTATGTGATCGACGTCAATTTTGACAAACTTTGGTCACAAAAGAGAAACACTGTGTTTGATGTTTCGACAAGACTGCTATGTGTTCGATGTCAATTCTGACCAACTGTGGTCGCAATTTTAGCGAACGTTGGTCGCTTAGATAAAAGGTTTGATCTGCAATTCTTCCAGCTTCAAGCAGTTTTTTAGACGAAGATTCAGTCGATAATTCAACCACTAAGAAGGTTGATATGTCGACGAGTGCTTTTCCTGTTGAATAAGTGATGCAAAAAGTTTGACGACAGTTTTTGTCGTCGATTCAACCAATGGGTCTCAAAAATTTGACTAATCCTCATCGAAAAATAGGGTAAATTTTACTAGTGCCTACATGGTATAAGGATAATGGGTACTGCGATTAGCATTGTATTAAAAGATAAACCACAAAAAAATGCATGAAACTCAAACACTATGTCCAAAATCTAATTGATCAAGGAAAAATTGATGTTGATCCCATTAATGCAATGTCACCAAATGCACAACTCGGTATGTATTGAGACACTCTCCTTAAACATAAGGAGGAAGCTAGTACATCCAACTTTGGTCATGTGTTAGGTGTAGCACCTCAACATACCACTAATTATGTCAGTTATAATGTGGTCCCTTTTGATTATGGAAATATGATTGGATGTATATCCTATGTAGAGAATCATGTGAACATGATTCATGTAAAAGGGGTATATACCAGAGTATGGATATCCCTAGTCTTTAGCTCCTACCTCTTCTCAAGCTAAAGTGTATACACAATACAATATCTTAGAGCACCTAGGTAAGACTCATGCACAAATTTCCATCTTGGACCTCCTAAAGTCGTCACACATGCATCAAGATATCCTCCTGCAAACTCTGCAAGAAGCTTGTGTTCCAAGTGATATTGATCCTAGAAAATTCCAAGAAATGGTACCCCACATTTCCTCCATTTATTACCTTAGTTTTACCAAAATATATGAAATGATCAATGCCTCTGGATATTCACTTACTTCATATCAAGGTCACCATCAAGAAACATACCATAAAATGAGTCTTGAATGATAATGGTTCTACACTAAATTTTTGTAAATTGAGGTTTGTCCAACAAGTAGGGTACACTCTTATAAACATGTGTAGAATAAGTAATGGGGATTAATGGGCATCAATACAATCTCCTATTGAACATTAGGAATACAAAACCACTTCAAGACAAATGTGATTGACAATACCTTGAGAGAAGAGATGTCAATACAATATCTATGCTCTTGGGATTTTGGTTCATTTTTCTACTAGGAATGAAGGAAGAGAGATAAAGGTACAATGCAAAATGTATAAGTATAATAATTTGTTGAACCTATAAATGAGATAAAGATGGAGATAGAAGAGGATTTGTGTACACCTAGGATTACAATAAGAAGTATGCTTCTATAGATCTGAATGTATGACAATCAACATCTCACAGGCACCTGCACATGAAAATTTGAGATCCTGAGGTTGTAACCTATCTCCAAAATTATTTTTAGCCTATTTTTAAGGGTAGGGCATTAATAATTCCCTATATCTAGGAATATGGCATCAATAAGGTCATCTACCTAGGAATAGGGCATTAATAATGCCTTGTACCTTGGGATATGATGTTAATCATGTCCTATAACCAGGAAAAAGGAGTTAATAACACTCTGTACCTAGGAACAAGGCATTAATAACACTCTTTACCTAGGAAAAAGTCATTAATAATCCCTTGTTCCTTGAGTTTCTTCCCAAAACTTGTAGGGAAGTTTTGTCTGGTCCTGATCTTCCTTAATTTCCTCTGACAACTCCGTAGCCTATTTCTTGCACATATAAAAATAGGGAAGAAGGTTGGCTATAGGGTATGCCTCAGTCAAACCCCTATTTAGGAATCAACCTTGAAAATGTAATGAAATTTCATAAGGAAAGATAAAATAGAAGCTAGATCTGAATTGTGAATTATCTCATGCCTTGATGACACAATGCCTCTTTGGATGTAATCACAAGTGTAAATGCAATAGATTGATCAAATCCAAAAAACTCCAAAAGGAAATCATGAAATATAAGATTTGTGTGATGGATGTTGTAGTTTGTCACAATGCTTGATGAAGAAGAAGAAGAATATATTGAAGACTTGAAGACTTGGATACTTGAAGATCTTGAGAATTCTCTTGAGATCTAATTGGTTGATTTATTGATTGATAATTATAATGTTGAATCTTGATTTTGATTGCCAAAATGAGGAGAGATAGGGTGTTTATATACCTCTTGTTAGGATTAGGAAGTACCGAGACGGGGGGGGGGGGGGTGAATCAGTGCAACAATAATTTTAAACTTAATAAACCAAAGCCATGATTTAATTCCACAACAAACCAAAATTAAACAGAACAAGATAAATAACATCTACAACAAAATACCATGATTTTTTATCGAGAAAAAACTGGTTAAGGGAAAAAAACCTAGTGGGGATGATACTCACAAATATCTCACAACTGCATTAATAAGTACCCTCTTAAAGGTATAAGTACATATGATGTGAATGCACATGCATTTAGGCTTACAACCTAGAGCATACTGCTCAATTCAAAAACACTTATCTAGCCCTCAGTCGGGTTCACAGATCAAATATAGATTACAATATAGAAAGGACTTACAGTACCAAAACCGAACTGACTGGTAGCATAAATAATTCCAATACAGCTCCAATGAGGCTCCACAAATATCATAAAATGCCAATCTTACATCAATATTGCTTGCATATCATCACATTAGTACACTCTTGTCTTTGCATCAAAAACTCGATCTTATATACTCGACCATAGGCTCATAACATTGACTTAGTCGGATACAACATGAAAATATGAAATGTGTACTTACTTGAAACAAAATATAAACCAAAAATCAATGCTAACTTGTACCAATCAAATGATCAGATCATCAATCTGATAGGATTGTTGATCAATCTAATATGCTATTGGCTCGCATAAGATAATTCTCTATCAATGCAATACTCAATGAGTCGTATCTCCATCAATCATATCACAAAAACTTGCGACCATAGGATTAGAAATATCATGATGTCTAATTTGAATCTCCAGCTTTACAACATCTGATACTTTGACCTTTGTCTGTATTGTCTCAATCTCTTAACTGTATCCTTAACTATTTCTTCATACTTAGTTGTTTTCATCACCAAAAATTTCAGTAGGAAAAGTATATTACAAGTGACTAAGAGTAAAGTATAGAGTTTCCATCAATGAAAACATACCATGCATTACCAGTTGACTATTGCCCACAATCTCCCCAACTGACGAAGTGTCCATCCCAAAATACCAAGTCCAAAAAAAAACTTCTTCAAAAATATAACTCCACCTAAGATAGGTATTCATTTTTCACACAAATATCCTCCCCCTTTAACATTAGTACTCTCTTGTCTTTGCATCAAAAATTCAATCTTATGTACTCGACCATAGGCTCATAACATTGACTTAGTCAGATACAACATGAAAATATGAAATGTGTACTTCCTTGAAACAAAATACAAACCAAAAATCAAACCTAACCTGTACCAATCAAAATTTATATTTTAGGAGGTCAGCCCAGACTAGATCTGATGCAGAGGGCATCGATGGTGATCTTTCGATAATATGCATATCATTCTTTAAATCTGTATATTATAACTTTCATTCTCCATGGGCATTGGTTAGAGGCTCGAAACTCGTCCTTTATTTCAATAACAATAATCTCATTTCAACATAACAATACCAACTATATATTAGAATCCATAATCCTTGCTGAATAAAGCTAACCATTCAATATACCAACCCGAGATAAGAGTATCAAATTAATAATACTCTCTTCAATAAAATGTTGAATCCAAACTCACCATTGGATGAACTATATTTACTGGTTCTACATGCATTGCGGTTCGATTACAACACAGGTATGCATGTATATGCATGCTCACCACCTTTCTATATTTCAAAGACCGAGTGCAAACCATGATGGTGTTCACCGATTGCTTCGGGGATGGAACTCCATAACAGTCAGCGGCTTCATGTGCAAAGGATTCTATGAATAGACATCTCCCTTGGGTCCTCTTCAAGATGAATATCAAAGCATGCCTCTCAGTTCCCCATGGGCATAAAAATTCCACCACCCTATCATTAACCATTTCAATACATTCGAAACCAACACTAAAATAGTGTAACGATTCTTTGGAAACTGTTTCCAATGCAAAGCACTCAAGAGTAATCATATTTTGAATCAATTCCTTGCTGAGAAAATGTCTACCATAATTCGAGACTGTCAAAAAAAAACTCGTTACATAACCAAACCAGAATGTTTACATTTCTTGTATGGCAACGCATAACCTAATCCAATAAACTGATGAATCCTGATTCATTATACCGCTAATCCTTTCACAAAATGAAATCAGAAGCCGATACATAGAAATATATAATAGTCTAGAAACTGTGTAAAAGGAGAACTATGAAATCGACCGCAGGAGGAATTAAGAGAGAAGACTTCAAGACATAAGAAAACTCAAATGACTAACTCCATTATAAGACATTTCATGAAAACCAACTGAATACATAATAGCCAGAGAGCCCGATCTTTTCCACAATTCTTACTCTTTTTTCCTATTCTATTACCTGTCAACTCTCTCTATCGATTCCCCAAACTATTACATAAAGATGTATATTTAAAGACCATCTCAACAGTTACAAACTGTTTGTCTTCCATGATCATTGATATTCCTATTCAGCTTTACAAATGTCATAATATCTCTATATCGAATACATTACATTGTAATTCAACAAATTTATCCTTTCTTGAAATGATCCCATGAAATTTTTAAGATGACACAACTTAAATAATATGAAACTCAAAGGTGGAGGTGGTGCCCCTGGACCATACTTCCGAACTTTAAAATTTTCCATGTCCCATGGAAATGCTTGGGAGAATCTGCTAAAATTTGTGCCTCTTTGTGTTCACTGGATTACTGCATTGATGCCTGTGCTGCTTCTTCTTTTCATCTTTGTGGGTCTTTGTCTTAGATCTTGTCAGGTACATCTTCACTTTATCCAAGAATCCTCTGATGCTCCAATACACCTTTCAACTCTGGAACACACTTGGTGGAAAATGGGCACTCCAAGGCTTCAACAAAGAAACCAGTGTACAAGTGACGTCAAAATACTTCTCCCTCTCAACAAATCTGCAACCACACAATACCATAACAAGAATATACAACAACCACTACTCAACCCAAAATCCCAGTGTAGATTGCCTCCTTCAGCGCTCTATCTACACGCTCAAAATCTTCTGAGCTCTGATACCACTTGATGCAGAGGGCATCAATGCTGATCTTTCGGTAATCTGCATATCATTCTTTAAATATGTATATTATAACTTTCCTTCTCCATGGGCATTGGTTAGAGGCTAGAAACTCTTCCTTTATTTCAATAACAATAATCTCATTTCAACATAACAATACCAACTATATATTAGACTCCATAATCCTTGCTGAATAAAACTAACCATTTAATATATCAACCTGAGATAAGAGTATCGACTTAATAATACTCTCTTCAATAAAATGTTGAATCCAAATTCACCATTGGAAGAACTATATTTACTTGTTCTGCATGCATTGCGGTTTGATTAAAACACAAGTATGCACGTATATGCATGCTCGCCACCTTTCTGTATTTCAAACACTGAGCGCAAACCACGATGGTGTTCGCCGGTCACTTCAGGGATGGCACTCCATAATAGTTGGTGGCTTCATGTGCAAAGGATTCTGTGAACAGACATCTCCCTTGGGTCCTCTTCAAGATGAATGACAAAACATGCCTCTCGGTTCCCCATGGGCATAACAAGTCTGTCACCCTATCATTAACTGTTTCAATACATTCGAAACCAACACTAAAATAGTGCAACAATTCTTTGGAAACTGTTTCCAATACAAATCACTCGAGAGTAATCATATTTTGAATCTATTCGTTGCTTAGAAAATGTCTACCATCATTCCAATTTGGGACTATTCAAAAAAAACTCGTTACATAACCAAACCATAGCATTTACATTTCTTGTATGGAAACGCATAACCTAATCCGATAAACTGACAAATCCCAACTCATTATACCGCTAATCCTTTCACAAAATGAAATCAAAAGCCGATATATAGAAACATATAATAGTATAGCAACTGTGTAAAAGGAGAACTATGAAATCGACCGCAGGAGGAATTAAGAGAGAAGACTTCAAGACATAAGAAAACTCAAATGACCGACTCCATTATAAGACATTTCATGAAAACCAGTTGAATACATAATATCAGTTTAAATGAATACCATTATAAATGGATCTCTGGCTGGAGGCTGGAGAGCCCGATCTTTTCCACAATTCTTACTCTCTTTTCCTATTCTATTGCTTGTCGACTCTCTCTATCGATTCCCCAAACTATTACATAAAGATGTCTATTTAAAGACCATCTCGACAGTTACAAACCATTTGTCTTCCATGATCATTGATATTCCTATTCAGCTTTACAAATTTCATAATATCTCTATATCGAATACATTACATTGTAATTCAACAAATTTATCCTTTCTTGAAATGATCCCATGAACTTTTAAGATGACATAACTTAAATAATATGAAACTCGAAGGTGGAGGTGGTGCCCCTACACCAAGATCTGCCATTCAACCGATCAAATCATCGATCCGATAGGATTGTTGATCAATCTAATATGCTATTGGCTCGCATAAGATAATTCTCTATCAATGCGATACTCAATGAGTCATATCTCCATCAATCATATCACAAAAACTTGTGATCATAGGATTAGATGTATCATCATGTCTAATTTTCATCTCCATATTTGTAGCATCTGATACTTTGACCTATGTCCGTATTGTCTCGATCTCTGAAATTGTATCCTTAACTATTTCTTCATACTTAGCTGTTTTCATCACCAAAAATTTCATTAGGAAAAGTATATTATAAGTGACTACGAGTAAAGTATATAGTTTCCATCAATGAAAACATACCATGCATTACCAATTGACTGTTGCCAACAATCTCCCCAGCTGACTAAGTGTCCATCCCAAAATACCAAGTACAAAAAAACCTTCTTCAAAAATAGAACTCCGCCTAAGATAGGTATTCATTTTTCACACACATCTTCTCCCCCTTTGACATCAATGGAAAAAGGTGGTTAAAAAGACAAAATTGTCTATGAAAATCCTATACTGTTCACATAATCATATAATCTTGAAAACATCTGAAAAAATGTCCTTTAAAGCGACAAGATCTGCGTTCCAAGTCTTCCATAGGCTATCCAAGATCTGAATCTGCTCACACAACACATAATCTATTTCCTCAACATGAATAAGATTATGTGGGCGTGGAGATCTGTTCAGAATTTATGCTTCTCCAAGACTCCTCTGTAAGGTATCAAACTTGGGAACAATGAGGTTCCTAAGTTTAGTGAATCGTCCATGTACTCTTCTTCTCTCAACTTCCAATACATGAATCTTATCATTCAATTTTACAAATTCAGCCATATAATCAAAAGAAAACCCCTTTGAATAATCAAAGGCCTTTTCTCTATCATCTAGTATATTCTAGCTGTCCACAATAGATTTGTCAACATATTCAACTTTTGAAAAAAGATCAATACATAATTTAAGAATTTTGCTTCCTTCGTCAATACTCTTTTTTATTTGAACAACTCCAACATATAAAGAGTATCTATCCTTAGCAATTAGAGACCACAAATGATGAAATATCTTCATAGAAAAACACTTCTATACTTTATCTTCTATAATCTTCTCCAAGGATTCAAATTGAACATCAAAGTTATTCAAAATTTCTTCAAGCTGGTCAGGTACAAAATTACCTTGATTTTCTTGTACATTAGGCATTAATTTACCAAGAACTTCAACTTACCTAGATAGTAGTCTGCTTAATTTTTCCCTTTTTCTCATATATTTGGCTTATGCCAAAACTGCAACTTTCATCAACTCATTTTCCTCCATAGTATCTGCTGGGTCTATTTTAGGTTTTTTGAGTCTTGTTAAAGTATTTGGTTCCCAATGTTAGTAAGGTGTGTCATAGCATATGGTGATTTTCAAGTGTGCACTCAAATTTTAATGAAAGTGTATGTGTCCCAAGTAATAGTGCTTTGAAAATGTTTGGGAACTCAAAACCCTAAGTCCTATTTGTCTTTGGTAGGGTTTATGATGTCTAATTTGCAAAGTTGTGCCCTAGTTTCTTATGTTTTTGAGCTGACCTTTATGCACATGTCTTTTAAGTCTCTAAGTATCGTAAAGGTTGGTCGTTAGTTCAATCATTCAATGACCTGGCACATCAGTTATCTCTAAGTCTTGAGATCTTGGCGGTTAAGCTGGTAACATTCAGCGGTCCAGTAACAAGCTTATCTCTAAATCTCAGGAAGTAGCAGCTAAGTCATCTAACATTTGGAGATCAAGCACAGACTGTAGATGGTGGCAAAGATCAAAGGCTAGTGTTGAATCTCATGAGTTAAGTTGAGGTTAATAAATCATTCAGCAGCTTGGAGAAAGCTCTTATCTTTGAATCTTGTAAAGAGACCATGGTTAAGTAAATCATTTAGAGATCATGAGACTTGTATTGGCGCTGAATCTCTGAATGTGAGCTGAGTTAAGTTAAATCTTAAGAGATTAAGCACCGACCTTTGATCACATCTTAGATATGTGGCTAGTGCTGAATCTCCAGATAAATAAAGACAAGCAGCAATAATTTAGAGATCAGGAGATAAAAGACCAAGTTTTATGAGATGTTGACATGTGTCCAGAATGTTAATGAGATGAGCAACTGACGCTAAGTCTCAAAATAGAACCTGAGGTTAAGAAAGTATTCAACAATCTAGCGCTAGCCTTTATCTCCAAGTCTCCTGACTAAATCATGGTTAAGAATTTTATCTAGAGATGACGAGATTTCCTTTATCTCTAGATCTCAGAATGAACTTGGGGTTAGATAAAGTCTTATGAGATCTAGCGATGATCATTGATATAAACCATGGTGAGTGGCTGGCGTTCAATCTCACAATAAAACTAGAGTAAGGACAATCATTCAACAACTCAGAGATACATGGTATCTTTAGATCTCAAAATCAAACCAGGGTTGAAAGAAATATTCAGAGATTATGAGCTAAAGCTTTGTCTCCCAATCTACAAATAGACTCAAGGTTAAGTAAATCATTCAGAGACTCAGTGAGGATCGTTGATCAAAGTAGAGATGTGTGGTTGTCGCCAAGTCACCAAATATAGTCAAAAGGTCATAGTTCATTCAATGATTATGAGATAATGGGATCAGATGCATACACATATCCAAGTGTCCAGTCAAATTGGTGGTTTGCACTGGATCTCAGATTAAACATAAGGTTACGCTTTTCATTCACCGATTCAAAAATCAAGTCTATCTCTGAATCTCAAGATTTGACCAGAGTTAGCATGGATATTGGGAGATTCAAAGATTAATGTTATCTTTGAATCTCGGAATGGACAAGGGTTAATTCTGAGTCTAATGAGATTAATTATCAATCGTTGATGCAAACCAGATCTCATGGCTCTCTCAAAATCTTGAAATGAAATCAGAGTTAAGAAAAGATTCATAGACTTGGAGATTGCTTTAGTCTCTGAATATCCAAATTAAATCATGTTCAGGTCAAGATAGGTAAGGTTGTGTTACAATATTCAGAGATACAAAGAGATGAATTACTTAGGGTTAAAAGGCGATTCAGAGGTAAAGTAAAGTAAAGTTCATATGGTTTGGTTTGGATTGTGTGGCTGGCACTGAATCTCTGAATAAAATCAGAGTTAATTAAATCATTCATATATTCAATGAGGATCATTGATGTAGTAAAAGATCTAGGCTTGTCACTAGATCTCGTGATATAACCCAAGTCAAGAAAAGTATTCAGCGATTCAAAGATAAGCCTTATCTCTAAATCTCCAGACTAGACCCAAGTTAGGGAAAATATTTAGAGATTACGAGATTCAATTGGTCGATGAATCTCTAGATTGATCATGGGTCAAGTAAGGAGTGCGGAGATTAAATATGGACCGTTGATCAAGATTCAGATGAGCGGTGTGCGCTGAGTCACTTGATTTAACTTGAGTGGCATGAAAGATTTTGAGATGAAGATATAGCCTTTTCGTTAAGTCTCAAAAAGAAACCATGATTAGAGCTAGCATACAGAGATTATGAGATAAAGCATAGGTGCCAACTAGTCTCTAGATAAACCCCATAGTTAGTAAAGTGTTCAACGACTTGGAGAAAGCATTATCTCTGAATCTGCTGATGAACCATGGTAAAGAAAAGTATAGTGAAATACTAAAAAAGCTTGATGTCATGCTAGTACAAGGAAATAAAGTAAATAACCAGGGTTGAGGAGAGATAGGAGATCTTGAAAAGGTACCAATACTTTGCTGAGCTGTGAAAAAGTGAGAAAATTAGGCCAATCATCTATTGCTTTGGGATTTTTAACATTTTTATAAGGTTTTTAAAGCAAAAGTAATCATGGCTTTTTCCAGCTCTCATTTCAAATTCAATTACCTATCAACTTCATATGCCATTACTAGCATAGAATTGAATTCAATACATGCAGAGTAATTGTTGAAGTGACTGAACAACAACATTTAGAGTTTTCAACTAGATTATTGCATTGAATGTTCAATGATAAATAGACTCAACACTTGTATATTCTTCTCATTAGAATTTTTCAGAAGAGAAGATTTAGAATCCAGGAGTTACAGAGATTTGGGAAGAAAAACTTGTTCAAAGAAAATTAATTGAGAAGTAAGCCAAGATGAGTCAACCAAAATCCAGCCAGGCTTTAGCCAGTGGGGGAAGCAAGGATACTGGAGACAAACATAAGGTGAAGATGAATTACTAGGAAGAATTCACCACATTGCTTCCAGGGTCTATCCTGAACAAAAAGGTTAGTGATGAACTTTTATATGACCCCATGTCTAATTGTAGGGATTCCATTACCCCAGGCTGTATTGGTTACCATTTATCTAATTATTTATATTGCAATAGAACCAAACAAATTCCTGTTTGTTATCCTTGGACATTAGGACTAGCCAAATTAATAGTCCCAGATGTTTTCCTAGATGTTGACTTACTAATTGAGTTATCTAAGAAATACAATGTATTCTCTAGGACTGTTAGAAAGGACGACCAGAAACCCTAGTCACATTAGATAAGAATTCTTTCATGAAAGCTTTTGGTATCAACCATGCCTCTATCACAGAAATTGATTTAGTCAAATAGAAAGAAAAATATAGTAAGGAAGTCAATTTAGTAAAAAATTGATCCTTACTCACATGCCTAGGTCAAGAAAATATATAGCCCCATTACCCGCTAACAAGAATGCACCCTATGAATTCAAAGACCTGCACTTCTACATGAAGTATCTAGCATATGGGCTGTGTAGGGTATTGGGAATTGATGGAGATGTGGATAAAATGCATGCAGATCTATTGATAATCATCCTAGACATCCAAAACTCACATGTGAATACTAATTTTGATTACATCCAGTATGTTATTGACTGGATGCATGAGGGTTTTATAAGTCTTTAGAAGGGTATCCAACCAAAATTCATGCATTACTCTTTGCTGATGCATTTGATCTTTTCCATAATATAACTGATATGGACACTCAAAATTTGAGACTGAGGACACACATCCTTGGCCAGCCAAACCCTGTGCAGTTTTAGATTAGGGTTTTGAATCATACATCAAATGAGAATGAGTTTTGTGGTTTCCAAAATTAGATTGTACATCCAATTATAACTATGCTTGGTACAAACATAGTTATGTTATCTGTCAAGGTGCTAAGGCTTCTAAGGCCTTGTGAGTATGTTGATATATGGATAGGAGATCATAACTGGGGAGACTTCTATTTAGAGAAAACTTACACATTAATCAAAGTCTATGGGTGTCCTTAGCCTCCAAACATACTCCCAAAGTATGTTCCTCCAAGGGTTGCATTAATGGAATTCATTTGGCAACTAATATGGGTAGATAAAGAGCATTTGGCCCGTCACAACAAGCGTACATTCACACCAAGGCATTGCCATATCTCTAATTTTGTGGTGGGGAAGAAGTCCATGGAAGGAATAAACAAGTGGTTGGGACAATTTAGAATGAGCATGGACCAATACAGGTATGTAGACCCCGAGGGTTTCATAAAGAGTGCCAAGAAATTGCTAACCCCAAGTGTCACTAACATAAGGAGCATGAAAGATGTGATGAAGAGGATGTCATTAGAAATGTTATTGATGAGGAAGAAGCTGAAAAGAGAGTAGGAAAATATTGGGACCTACGGAGAAGAAAATGAAAAAGGCAGGGATTCCTTTTTGAGATTTCTTCCTAGGAGTGTCTTACAAGACCAGGGATACAAAAATGATTGATATGTATGATACCTTATACAATCATCTCATAATTCAAATAGAGGAAATTCGAAAAGTTTCTGAGAAATACTCATCTTCTGAGTATGAGAAAGGCAGTGAGGGAGGTTGTGATCTGCATAGCCCTCCTCAGATGGATGTGCCACCTGGTTTTGAATAGAGCTCAAAAGCTGTTGATACTGAGGCAACAAGTGAGCCTCCTAGAAAGAAGAAAAGAACAAAACAAGGAGGACCCTTTGAGCTATAAGAAAAAGGAAAGAAAAAAGATAGAGTAATTGCCCTGGTCATTGGTGATAGACAATATCATCACTAGTTAAGGAAGAACATCAGGGAGGGAAAGAAAAAGGAGAAAGAGATCCAGGAGGAGGTTGAATTTCCCCTCCAATTATGCAAGGATGAGAGGGAACTCTACCAAGAAGAGCTACTAAGTGATGATGCTTTCATCAAGAGTGATGAATTCGAGAAATTTCTCATTTGGAGAAAGCAATAAGAGGCTGGAGATCAATTAGAAATAATAGAGGGCGCCACCCTAGGAGATGAAGCAATACAGGCTCTGAAAGCCTATAATCTTGATTCTAAGACCATCATAGCTGATGAAGCTAGACAATTGGTGAATTCTAGTAGGATGTTACTTGTTCCAGGATGGGATCTAGCTTCTGCATTCATTATTGATCAGATCAGGAAACAACCAGAGGCTCAATTATCTCCTAAGACTCAAATAGGAGAGATAATAAGAGGCTATGCATATGATCTAAAGTCCCAAACTCTCTCTATGTGGTTCATAGCCCCAAGAAGAAAAAATCCATCTCTGGTCAGTGTAGAGGAGAAGATGGATGTGGACAAGATCATTTGGACTATCTAGAACACCTCAGATTTGGAAATCTCCAAAGATGTCACTCACTTTTCTCACTTGAATGAGGCAAAAAAAGAGTAATTATCAGCAAGATATGGTAGGCTCTTTGATGAGACAATAGCCTTGGCAAAGGATATAGAAAAGGGTTTGATGAAGATCAAATCATTAGAGGACCAGTTAGAGGAACTAAAGGAAAAATTGGAAGAGGCCTCCAAGGCTCTTCCTCCTCCAGTGCAAGAAGTGGAAATCATTCAGCCTAATGTCACAGAGGAGCCTGCTAAAGAGACATAAAAAATTAACAAGGATAGAAATGAGGTTGCTCTTTCTTCCCTATTAAATATCTTGCAACACAAAATAAGTGTTCTAAAGGGAAAGATAGATCTGGTTCACAAGGCATACATAAAGTTGCTTGATCTTGAAAAGGAGGTCAAGGATTCCATAGAAACCTTGGACCCATTTTTCAGTGTGTGGTATGGCAGGGGATCTTTATTTGAGAGGGTAGAGGCACTACAACCCCATAGGATAGATCTTCCTAAATTAGTGTGCCAAGTTGGAGAGATGATTGATCATATTTGCACATCTTTATCCTTCTTCAAAGGAAAGTCAAATCAAGTTCAATCAAGGTTAGCCATGTTTGGTCTTGATTTTAGCAAATTTGTCCCTCAAATTAGAAGTGAAAATGATGAGGTGAAAGTTGTTGAGGATTGGAGGAGATAATTTTAAACCTTGTTGCCAGAGAAGGAGGTTTTCCTAGCAGAGGAAAATATTTTAGATATGGACAAGTTTAATAAATCCTTAGATGAAGTATTCAAAGCTGAAAGAGACTTTGTCAAGTTTGTTGTAGATGTAAGAGCTATCACTGATGCTAGGTGGGAGAGGCCATTAAAGCACTTGAAAAGTATCAAAAGCCTCAACTAGAAAAAAAGGATGAGGTCACATCATGGGATGACAACACCAAGCCAAAGAAGAAGAAGCCAACAAAAATAGGCTTGGAGGCAATTGATGAAGAGTGAATGACACTTGGCACCTGATCAATGAGCACATGGAGGGTAATTATCATCAAGAATAGTGTATGTTATCCTATATTGGCAGTCACTATGTCTCATAACAACTTTCAAAAATTACCCTGAATATGTGCAGACAAAGGTGCCAACTATAAAAGATTTAGAATGATTGTAAAGGAGCTACTCAAGTTTCCTCCTCCACTGGCTGAAGATTGTAACTATTTTTTTCTTGTAGTTCATTTTTCTTTTCCTAGCCATCCAAATCTTGTTGCATCCTATTTTCTTCCATGATTCTAAGATGGCTAGTGTATACTATAAGTAGCAAGTTTGATGTATTTGTTAAGAATGGTGAATTCACAAATGCGAAGCAGTTTTTTGATTTTTTGTCTGGTTTAAAATTTTTTTCATTATGAATGTATTGAAATAAAGAAATTTTAATTAAATATAGTGGGATTCCTTTTGCATATCTTTGATGTCTTCATGTGTTTATATTTAAATTCTTGTGTATTGAGTTTGTAAGGAAAATTTCAATATACTATTTATAAGGTAGATGTGATATTGTTCTTAAGTTTCTTCCAAGGGAGGGGTAATTCTCAAGGGTAGTTTTAGAGGGTAAAATATTTTCATCAGAATTTGATACATAGGTATGAGAATGAGAAGATAATCTTTAAGGCATTTCATTTGGATTCTAACTATGTTCTTATTAAAAGGTTTCTGTGAACATATCTTCTTTTGAATCTTTGCCCTAGATTAGGCACTGGTCTCTACTAGTCAAGCAGTTATCATCATCGATCCATAAAATTTCTAACAATCTTTCATTTTCTTTTAAAGAGCATAGATGTTTATGATCTATATTAAAGAATACAGACATTGTTGTTGATTCCTTGAAGAGGTGAAACATTAGGTACTCCTACCTAAGTTTGAAACTCAAAGAGAAGAAGGATGAGAATCCTTATAGCATTAGTATTTTCTCTTGTCAAGTGCATATTTTGGCTTGTAAAGCTCTGCATAAGGTTAATTGTTAGCATCTGCAAGATGTGTTATCAATACTTGTAGTAAAAGGCATTAGCAGATCATCGCTAAAAACTAATCCACTATCTGATTTATTGAGAAATAGTAAATCATGAAAGGTACACCTGCATGAGTCTGTGGAGCTCTAAGTGAAGAAGGATTTGATCCTTGTTAATTAGACTTTTACTTGTTGAATCAAGAATTGGGAATCATAGAGTCAAGCATAAATCCTTCATTAGGATTCTGCAAGAAAAATCTCTAACAAAATGGAAAATCTACTGGGGAGAAGTGGGTTTCAGCAAAAGGGTTTTTAAAGTTCATAGTGACTAATTTTCTATTGTTCCATTTCTTAATCATTTTATGAAATTTTTCGCATACATATTGTGGGTGGCGACTCTATACTCTGTGCATTCCAATGTTGGTATAGCATATTGAAATTTTAATATTCTTGTTAGATTTAAAATGAGTTGACAAAGAAATAACAGGTCCTATTATAGAAATAACCCTGAAAGTAACATAGGAGAAGAGCTCCATACACCTGGTAGGAACCAATGGTCTAGAAGAGGTGTGTCTAACCATAACTCCCCCAAAGTATCCAAAGGGAAAATGGAAACCCCTATCCCTAAAAGAGTTTCATCTTCCTCTGAAAGTGTTGAGCGTTCAAGTCCAATTGGCCCTTATATAGCTAATAAATCTTTTGATCCTTTTTTTCATGGAGAAATGACTGATGCAGGCTTCTTCCCTGCACAAGAAACTCTAGACCAACAAGGAGAAACAACTGCTACTGAAACTACATCTTATGATTTTGAAAAATTGTGTGATGAAGTTCTAGCTTTGATAAGAAAGGAACAAGAGAAGTTAGAAATAGAAAATGAAAGGAAGAAGCATGAAAAAGAGATTGATGAGTTTTTGGTTGAAAGAGAATAATTGTTGAAAAAGACCAAGAATAATGAGCTTAAGGCCAAAAGTTTAAATGAGGAGTTCAAGGGTCTGGATGAAGATTTTTTTTCTTATCTTGGAGCCTTGAGGCCACAAGCTGCTAATAATAAAATCAAATTCTAGGAAATATGAGTTTGAAGGAGAGGGACCTATTTTGAGGTAGTTGTATCCATATGAGATTGAGAAGAATGCAGAACTCAAGAATAAAAACAAGGATGCATCTGATAAGGTGAAGCAAAAAGCGGTTGGTATAAGCATAAATGAGCCTAAAAAAGACAAAGCTACCCCTGCTAGTATGTCCAAAGTTGACATAGAACTGGAAAAAGCTAGAAAAGCTAAGGAAGACTTAGCTAAGAAGCTAGAAAAATGGAGTTAGAGGCTGTTGCACCTGACATGAAAATGAGAATTTCTTTCTTACATACCACTACAAATACTACTGTAAGTAGCTCAATTCCAGTTGTCACTAAGACACTATCACAAAATCCACCAAGTGGTTCAAAGACAAATGCTCAAATTGCTAGTCCTAAGCAAGGTGCCCCTAAACCTACTCAAAATCAAGGAGGTGTAGTAGGCAAAAGTAGAAATAATACCCTTGAAAATTTTCAAAGAAGACCTATCCATTTGGATAGATACCGTCCTATGTTCTTTGATGTCATTCTTGGTCATCCAAATATGATCCCAAATGAGGTAAGAGATTGAATCCCTAGGTTCAATGGTAATAATGTCATTACTTGTGAAGAACACTTGAAAGCTTTCACTGACAAGATCACTAATTTTGAGATTGAGCATGAAGATGTTATAATGAAATTTTGTCTCCAATCTATGATAGAAGATGCTAGGGATTGGTTTAGGAATTTTCCTGAGGGTAGCATAGCATCCTAGGATGAATTTGTCAGGTGTTTTAGGGAACACTACTGAGAACATGTCAATTCATGTTACATGTTGAATGAATTCAACAATATCAAGAAATTCCCTAATGAAAGCATGGCGGATTTCAACAATAAATTTCAAAAGGCCATGAACAAGTTATTTAAGGTCTTAAGATTAGATGAGCAAGTATGTTTCACCACATACTTCAATGTTGCTTATGGGAAGATGTCCTATCTTCTTAGGGATAAGAACCCATGTACCCTAAGAGAGGCTTACAAGACACAAATTGATATTAAGAGTAATAGACAAGCCTCATGAAAGATGGGGAAGAGAGACGATGGTAAATTGTGGAAGGAGACAAGAGGACAAACAAGAAAACCTGTCAAAGAGGATGATAGGGTGGATAAGTTGATGAGTGCAATGAAGGATCTTACTGCCAAAATAGACAAAAAAATATAAAGGTTTTCATGATAATAAATATTAGTACCAGAGGTATGATAGGTAGCCAAATCTGAGGGACATGCCATATAGAATAAATTGGAAAGATGGCAAGCAAGTCCCTGAGAATCAAGAAAACAAAAAGACAAAGGAAACCCGTGATCCCCTAAAGATAAATAGTACAAAAAATATAGAGAATACCCCTTGTTGTGATACTTTTAACATGCCTCACTCTTCTTACCAGTGTGTTGTAGCCCAAGCTTTAGCTGATCAAATGGAGGAGATAAATGAACAGACATGTTCAGGACAAGAAGGCCCCATTGTCAATATGTTTACTATAAGAAGACCTTATCCATTGTCTCCAGAAGACAATGAACCTCTTGAAAAATTAAGTAATATAAAAGGACAGTACTAGGAATACCAGCCACAAGTTACTTCTGATTCAGATGATGAAGTTGGTACTATGCCACAAAGAACTGTTAATGTTGTGGGTGATGATAAAGAGCATCCCCATTTTAGACTGTCAAGTGATGAGGAAAAGAGATCCTTGACCATAACAATAATAAATCAGGATAGAAGTGCCTATAATTTGAGAAACAGAAGGGTGGAGCCTGGTCAAGGCAAACTTTCTTTTGTATTCATCAAAGAAGATACCCCACAAGTTGTTGTAGAACTTCCTGTCAAGGATAGCAAAGAAAAGAAAGCTACAAAACAAGAAGAATCCTCTTCTGCCCAAAAGGAGAAGGAGGAAATGAAGGTAGAGGAACAAATTGTTGCTGACAAGACCAAGAAAGGTAAGAGAATGACTGGTGTGTTTTCTAAATTTCCTGCATTTGACATGAAGCATTATCTTATACAAATGAAAGTATCAGTTCCACTGATGGAAATGTTGAAGATAAAAGAGCACAGAGAAGCTGCAATGTTAATTTTCAAAGGGATTGAAGATATCCCCATTCCAAACAAGAAGGAAATTAAGAAAAAGGAAGTTTCCTTTGAGCCAGACACCCCTATATTGTATGTGGGTAATATAATTACCCAAGATCTATCTCAAGTGGATCCATTCTATGTTACTTTGTTAATAAATAACAAGGTTATAAAAAATTGCATGATTGATTCTAGTGTTGCTGCCAATGTCATGCCATATGAAGTAATGAAGGAATTAGGAATGAGTGTGGACACTTTTTATGGGAGATTCTATTCCATGGAAAATAGAGAGGTCCCTATAGTAGGAACTCTAAAGGGAGTTGAGGTAAATATAACTCATTAATTTGACACCTAGTGACCCTAGAGGGAAATTTTGCCAAATATATGAAAAATTGTCTTACTGACTAGATGGGGTGAAACCATCATACATATTGTCAATTTGGATCCTAGGGAACATGATCCAACAGCCTAAACCTTCCTATTAGGGTACAATTGCAAAAACTCACAGAATTACAGGAAAAAATCATCTATATAGAACACCTTTTCTAGTTTTACTTCCAAATATCCCAAAGGTCCTTGGAAATTGATTGATGATCAAAGAGTACTAGTTGGGGCAGAAATTTTCCCAAAAGGAAAATTCTTGAAACCTTGGAAAACTCCTGTAACTTAGGAATCCTCACTTTGGCTTGGAAGGGCTAATTGGGGGACTTAATGAAGGAAGTACTCTTCAAACCTTGAACTCCACCAATATAACACTTGGGACACCTTGGGGCACATGAGAGAACATCAATTATTAATTTTTGGGTCTTGAAACAATACCCATCAAAATTTATGGGGAATCGAGCATCTAGTCTATGCTTGTCTACCAGTCACATACCACTAACAATTTGAGAGCATCAAGAACCCTTCATCATGGGACCAAAATTTCAAATCCATCAGCTCCATTTGGCTAGGTAAACACTAGGGGAGACCTTTCTTTTCTCGCATAGCATCAAGAACATTCTGGCGCATATCGGACTGAAGTGTTCCCAAGCTGCACTAAGACAAATTGGGCAGCAATTTTTGGGGACCATATCTCAGACCTCGTGAGAGATATCAGAGATCCATGAAGTGCAGAAGGACCATCTTGGGAATACATACAAGCATGTAGCTCAGTTCTGAGAGATTCCACTTGGATTTCATTTGGCGACCTAATCTTGTTTGGTGCAAAAAGTTGCATTGTTGCTTAGTTGAAAGTTTCTCAATGGTGCATCTTTCAAACCGTTCATTGTGGGATCAAACAGTCAGCTCCATCAGCTCCAGTTGGCTGATTAAACGCTATGGGAGACCCTTTTTTTTCTTGCAAAGCATCAAGAATGTTCCGGCGCGTGTCAGACCGAAGTGTTCCCAAGGTGCACTAAACCAAATTGGGCAGCAATTTTTGGAGAGCCATATCTCGGACCTCGTGAGAGATATTAGAGATCCATGAAGTGAAAAAGGACCATCTTGGGAAGGCCTACAAGAATGTGGCTGAGTTATGGGAGATTCCACTTGGATTCCATTTGGTGACCCAATCTTGGTTGGTGCAAAAAGTTGCATTGTTGCTCAGTTGAAAGTTCCTCAATGGTGCATCTTTAAAACCGTTCATCGTGCAACCAAACCATCAGCTCCATCAGCTCCAGTTGGCCAGGTAAACGCTAGGGGAGACCTTTTTTCTTGTGAAGCATCAAGAATGTTCCGACGCGTGTCAGACCGAAGTGTTCCCAAGGCGTACTAAGCCAAATTGGGCAGCAATTTTTGGAGAGCCATATCTCAGACCTCGTGAGACATATCAAAGATCTGTGAAGTGCACAAACACTTTCTTAAGAAGGCCTACAAGCATGTAGCTCAGTTTTGGGATATTCCACTTGGATTCCATTTGGTGACCCAATCTTGGTTGGTGAAATAATGTATTGTTGCTTAGTTAAAAGTTTCTCAATGGTGCATCTTTCATACCATTCGTCATGGGACCAAACCGTCAGTTCCATCAGCTCTAGTTGGTCAGGTAAACTCTAGAGGAGACCTTTTTTGCTTGTGAAGCATCAAGAATGTTCTGGGGCATGTCAGACCAAAGTGTTCCCAAGGTGCACTAAGGGTAAAAGTACGAAGTTGTGTCACACTTGAGGACCATTTTAATAGTTCCAGCTAGAACAATTTCGGTCAAAACATTTTTGGCCATACATACATGGCGCACATGTGGTTCCATGTGGCATCGATGTGGCAGATGTGTTCTAGCCGAAACTGTTTCGGCCGGAACCCTTAAAAACCAAATATACCCCAAAATTTGGTT
This sequence comes from Thuja plicata, assembly GCA_018584345.1. NCBI lineage: Eukaryota > Viridiplantae > Streptophyta > Pinopsida > Cupressales > Cupressaceae > Thuja > Thuja plicata. The sequence continues at coordinate 3,235,332 of MU223320.1, forward strand.
AGAGCGACTCATTTGTACTGAGCACCTTCCAAGAATTGCAGAGCAGAATAGCAGAACTTCGGTTGAAAATAGGTATGGTTTTTTTGTTTCTTTTTTTAATGTTTTTTTAATATTTTTAAGTTTTCATTGTACTATTATTTGATGTTTTTTGTTTTAATTTTGTTATTTTTAATTTAAGAAAATATAAAATATTGTTTTATTTAGATTTAATTTATTTTTTCATTTAAGATCATATGTTGGTTACTGTACGCCTCTTATTTCGATTCCCAAATCTTTCCAAAGGCGAGGGTTAGTAGCAAAGGTTTCACAAATGAATGCAAATCAAGTATATAATGACTACTAAACGAATACTAGAAATGTGATCAATAAAATGTACAAGCAAGAGAAAGGAAGACAGATAAATGCAAACCCCACGATGCTTGAAGCTTCTATTGTTTCTCTCTACTCTTTTCGAAATGTTGTTCTTGATGCTCAGTATTGGCGGGGCAGCGTCTATGACTTGAGAAGCGTCGAGAATTTGATAATTGAAATGTGTGTGTGTGATCGCAAGATGGCTTGAATGCTAGAACCAAACTGACAGAGTAATGGCGCACAAGAGCTTGAAATCCTGGACCCTTAAAATGGTTATGAAGGTTTTATTATATAGGATTTGGTGATGATATGAACGATTGAGATCAATCCCAGAGATGGGGAGATGAATGGTTGAGATCAAAAGGTACAGGAGAGGTCCTCAGTAAACTCCATCTCTTCATTTGGTAAAGAGGAGATAGAGTTTGGTTAACTGAGGAGCTAATTATGAGTTACTTTTTTGAACTGAAGAGGTGGGTGAAGTTACCCATGTGGACTGGAGAGATGGGTGGAGTAACCCATGTGATCTGATTGGAGTTATCTCTTTGAAGATAAATGAGTATTTAACTCATTTATTTAATAATTTTTTTCAACATGTGAGATAATTGAATTCTTTTTTATTAAGAATTGCTTTATTTGATGAAATTAAATTAATTTAATTGGAATTAATTTAATTGGAAGAATTTAATTAGTAAGTTTAAATATTTGAATTTAAACTATAGGAAATTGAGTTTAATTAATAAATTAAAGCTATTTAATTAAATAAAATTAATTATTTAATTAATTTTGAGAATTTGACTAGATGATTTGGGGAATGAATTTAGAGGAAAATAGATGATTAATTAATGATTAAAAAACCATTAGTTAATAGATGAAAATTAGTGTTTTTAATGTAAAGTCGCAAGCCTGTCCATTTTAGGGTGTCTACATTTGCCCCTCTTTGATGTGATGTGACGTGTCACAGTGTGTCAAAGATTCTTTGATTTTGCCCCAGCTTGCCCCGGCATTTAGTAGGTGTATTTATGCCCCCTCAACAAATTTGAGCGAAAAGTCGCAAGACGAGCGTTGATTTGTTAAAACTGCAATGTGTGGAATTGGGTAGCTGATGGAATTGGAAAATAGTTTAATATGCCCCTGTAATTGACCTTCAAAGTTTCTGGGGACCGGGAAGAAATTTCGGAGCTCCTGGGTGAAATTAGGGTTTCACGGAACCCCTATAAGTAGCTAAGAGAGCTCTTCATTTGCCACTTTGCGATTTGGAGCTCTGATTATCTTGGTAAGTTGCTTCTGATTTCTGCCTCCTGTTTCTTCCTATTTTTGAGCGATGGCGGGCCTTCCTAGCATAGTGCACATCTATGACCTAGTCTGTATGTACCAAAGACCTGCTGGCTCTGGACGTCCGGTGAGTTTTCTCGCTTTGCATGTCATTTATTGCTTCATTTTTTGCATTTAAAATTTGTACTTTTTTGAAAAATTTACATGATTGCCACAATCGGATGCGGTTTTGCCGCAATTGCAGTTTAAATGCCGCAATTGCCGGTTTTATGCCGCATTTGATAAAGGTGCCGCACTTGTTCATGTAAATTTCCACAATTGCCATTTTTGTGCCGCACTTGTTAACTATGTTCCGCAATCGCTTAAAAGTACTGCATTTGTCTCTGTTTATTACCGCAATTGATTTTTTAGCACTGTCTGCCTGATGTCGTTGTCTGCTATCTGCTATTTTTAGCTTCTGTTACTTTCCTCAATGACTGAACCTGATAATTTTCTATTTTTTTACTCTATGTGCAGTTCATTGGGCGTATTTTGCGTTGTCGGGAGTCCAGACCGGCGGGACTTGTATATAGATTCCAGCTGACCGAGGATGAGAGGTCAGTACTTTTCGATCTTGGTCTTTATTGGATATGTTATATGCCTGAGATCACGACCAACAAGGGTCTGATCTTCGCTCTTGTAGAGCGTTGGCACTCTGAGATGTGCACTTTTTGGTTACCCACTGGGGAGTGTACCGTGACCTTGGAGGATGTGTATCGCATCCTCCAACTCCCTATCTAGGGTGAGCTGGTGGAGTATTCCACACGCACTGGTATTACTGCTTTGCCTGAGCTCTCTGGACTGCCCCAGGATTAGCTTGGGCTTGCAGGAGATTATGACATTCCTTCGTCGAGATTCAGATTGGGCCTTGATAGACTATCCACACTGCTGGGTAGTTCAATATGTGGGATCCTATGCCCCGATCGGTGTCAGCATGGTTTTTCTATTGGTTTTGGTAGTGTCCTGCAGAGTATGGTCTGAGACCATACCGTCTTTGCTTGAGGCCCATGCATGTTGGCCCACATGCATTTCCATATGTTTTATGTGGCTTACCTTGATGGTAAGTCACTTGGTTGTGGTGCCACTTTATTATAGATTTGGGCATGGGAGCATATAGTTGTATGTCATCATGTTGGTGCCCGTGCTCTCCCGGTAGATAGGTCGTATGTGTATATGTATGATGGTGCGATCGTCCAGACCCATATGGGTCATCTTTCATATTGGCAACAGCAGCTAGATATGATTTCATACTTTATCTGGAGGCCTTACAGAGATTGTCCTGTTTGGGATGGAGAGGACATCCATCTTCCCTTTTGTCGACAGCGGAGGTACTTGATTGGTCGTGTGAGTGATCATGTACATATGATCGATTTTCATAACACTGACAGGGTGTTACGTCAGTTTGGAGAGCAACATGATGTGTCAGATTCATATGCCTATTTTTCTCAGAGGTCTAGGGATGCTCATGTGTGGGGTGTTGTAGTGTCACTAGATGCTGCTTGCACTGAGTTCTTAGGGTTGCTTCCCATCGCATGGACCAGGCGCTCTGCCATTGTGGACCCAGGTTTGTATTTTTTCCGATATTCTTATGTTTTTCCTTTCTGTTCTATTTTTCCTGCCCATATCTTGTAATGGTACTTTAGATCTTGATCTGCTCTGGTACTGATAGTTGATTTTTCCTTTTATAGGCACTACACCACAGTTTGATGCATACTGGTTGCAGCATCGACCTATTGCTTTAACAGATGTCTTGCGTCCTGTTCCCAAGACCGTTATGAGGAGGGCCCATCAATTACGTCGTGGTAGGGGAGGCCGTGATGGAGAGAGAGGTGGTGGCCAAGGAGGGAGGGATGGGGGTAGAGATGGTGGATGGGGGAGAGGCGGGAGAGATGGTGGGAAGGAAGGAGGACGGGGGAGAGGTGATGATGGAGGGGATGATCCTGGTCTCGAGGGTGCTGGAGGTGGAGTTAGGAGCAGAGGTGGTCAGAGTGGGGGGCAGGCCAGAGTTTGGTTAGGTGCCATTTTGAAGGACAAGGAGGCTTTGGAGGAGGAGGCACCTCAGCTGGTGCACAGAGTTCGCAGGCAGACAGCTGCAGTTTTGGCTCCCCGACATGAGGATCGGGTTGTTATTGAGGATGTGGATGTGGAGCTCGCTGATCTAGACATGGAGGATTTTAATGAGTAGAGAACTAAGACTGGTTCCTCAGGGGAGAGTGGCAGTAGCAGGAGTAGTACAGGGGAGAGCTCTGAGAGTGGTGATGATTCTGTGGTTTTGAGACGGAGAGGAGGAGAGGGACTAGGGGACAGGGCAGAGGAGGGTGACATGGATGTGGTGATGGGCGGTATGGATGATGATCCCTCAGAGGTGGAGCGCCTTACCCAGCAGGTTCAAGATCTGTAGGCCCTTCTTGCCTTATCTGATGCTCGTGTGACCATTTTGGAGGTTTGTGTGATAGTTGTTGAGTCTAGAGAATGACAGGCTTGGGCCGAGGTCTGCTCTTTTATTGATAGCATACAAGATGTTACCCATAGGGATATTCTTGATAGATATTACATATTTGGGCGAGAGGCTCAGAGAGAGATAGATTACTGGAGACGGCACTATGAGGGCGCAATTCCTGCGGCAGAGAGGGTGCCCAGCTATACAGCATCGTAGAGATCCAGCAGGGCTCAGCGGTCTCAGAGTAGTGGTGTCAGAGCTCCTGAGTCCTCACATAGGACAGATTCTTATATGCCTCCCCCTTGTGCACCTCCTGGCGAGGGTGGGGGTAGCTCTTGTTGACATGTTCCTTGTATCATTTTTGTAGTGATTCATTGTATACTCTGAGTAGTACCATTTTTGTATCTCGATACACTAATATATATACATGTTGATTACCTTCTTTGTTCAGACTTGCGACCTTTCGTTTGTACTTAGATATTTTGATTTACATGAGATGCAGCTATGTTTTGATATGATGTGCAATGGTTGAATTTCTATATGTATGGTTCTATATGATTTGGTGGTTTAGATGATGAGATGTATGTGCAATGTGTTTCTTTTATGCAGACTCGTATATGGATGATTTACTTTTCCTATGATACTGACATGTTATGCAGGATGGTGTAAATGAGATGCATGTTTATATGAGATTCTTATGGATGCATGTGTTTTGTTGATTTATCATGAATGCAACTACCATGTTTTTGTACTTTTCTGATGCACTTTAAAGAATGAATGTAGTCTTCTATGCACAAAATATCTGAGTAATGCATGAGTTAGTTAGAAAGAAGTTAGTTTGGATAGATGTGCTCTGAGATTGATCTAATAGAATTTGGTTATAGAAAAGTTCTTTTTTTGCATTTTTTGGATAGATATGATCTGGTAGAAAGGATGAATGTCTCAAGTCGCTGCCCCAGTTTCCAATAATTGTCATCATTGCATCTTTTTTTTATTTTCTGATATTCTGGAAGAGCATCGAATGATCCAGATCACATACCACCTGGATACCGCCATGACCTCTTGATAGTGGAAGGAGTAGAGAGATTGAATAGAAAGAGACCTATAGTGCACCCAAATATTGACCATCTGGATTCAACTATGTTCCCTGTTTGAAAAGAAAGAGAGCCAAGAGCACCCAGATATTGACCATCTGGATACCACTTGTCCTTTGAATTAATCTAAAACAAAGAAACCAAGATAGAACTCCTATGCATCCAAAGTCTATCTGGATAACACTGTGAGCTCTTGATTTCTGAAAAAGGGAAAGCCAAGCAAACAAGATAGAACACCTATGCCCCTAGAGTCCATCTGGATAGCATCATGAGCTCTTGTTTGCAACATAAAGGGAAAGACCATAGAAACCAAGATAGAACTCCAAAGAAACTCAGAGTCCATATGAATATTGTTACGAGCTCTTGATTCTATAAAGCAAACAAGCAAAATAACAGAGAAGGAATGTCCAATTCTTTCCCAGGTTTAAGCTCAGATCGTGGAACTGTGCGGCTGCCAGATAAGTGACAGCACCTACCGCATTTATCCTGAATCATCATGGCCCTGAAATCAAAGTGAACATTCAATAGAATACAATCAAAGAAAATAACTCATGATCTATCATAGCTACTCTCCTCACATGGTGGATCCTGGAGTAGCATAAGAACATAAGCCTGAAATATAGACTGACATTTGACTGACTTGACTGACCTAGTCAACATTTTTGTATGGTTCCTCGATGCAGTTGTATTCTCTTGATTGGCTCAAACTCTTTGGATAGGCTTGATTGGCTTGATTGCTTTGATCGCATTGCAGCGGATCAAGCTGTGTCAGATGGGCCAAATGCGTGTTCGCAAAGCTCATGATTGTGATAGTATTTGATTGATAGATTTGATTTCTCTGATCGTGTTGGCAGCTGATCAAGTTGTGTCAGATGTGCCCAATGCTTGTTTACAAAGCTCATGATTGTGACAATATTGATAGTTTGGCTTGCTCGCCTTTTGTTTGTTGGTTGAATTGATAGATTGATAAAGCTGTGTCAGATGAGCCCAATGCTAATTCACAAAGCTCATGATTGTGACATTGATTGACTGGGCGTGCTTGCCCCTTGCTCTCTTGATAACCGAGTTGGTTTTATTGCTTTGGAATTTTTGCAATTTTTTGAATGTTTTTGATGAAGATTGATTTTCCCTTGATTATTGATCTGTTTAGGATTTTTTATGAGTTTTTTATTTTTTTAGGATTTTTCAGATATTAGGAATCGCCCCCTAGTCTGGTGGACCAGTATTACCCATGGGTAAGTGCTTGGTTCTCAGAGGGGTTTGTGCTTCTGGATATTACTTGGGTAGTCAGTCTTGCATTTTGAAGTGTGCTCAAGCTTTTGGAGCTCATTGATGGTGAAGCTGGATTTGAACACTTGGTGCCTATTTGCTAGGTTTTCACCAAGGTACCTACTCAATAGCGCCTAATTGCCAGGTTTTCACTGAGAGAGTGATTTTTTTTTCTCTTTACTTTTTTGCTTTTTTGCTTCTTTTTGGTTGTTGCCAAGGCGCTTGATTGCCAGGTTTTCACCAAGGTAACTTTTGTATTTTTTTTAGTATTTTCTAGATAGGTAGATAAATGCCTTAACCATAGAGACCTCTAAGGGTAGAAACTCTTCACGTGCATGTTGTTGATGTAGCCGGGGAGTTGATCTCCTTCTGGTGTTGCTAGTATGAATGCCCCACTCTGAGTAGAGTTGAAAATAACAAAAGGTCCTAGCCAGTTAGGCTCGAACTTTCTATGTTTCACTCGCTCTGCTTGATTCTTCTGATTTTCCATGAGGATGAGGTCTCCTACCTCAAATGTTTGTGGCTTCACCTTCTTGTGATAGTTCTTTCTAAGGCGATTCTAATAGCCTTGTAAGTGGTCGAATGCATGTTACCTTCTTTCATCTAGTAATTCTAGTTCACTGAGCCATGTCACTCTATAGTCTTCATCTGAAACCTGGTTCTTCAATGATATCCTGAAGGATGGGATTTCTACTTTGAGGGGTAATACCACCTCTGATCCATAGACTAGGGAGAAAGGAGTAGCTCCTATAGGTGTTCTCACACTATTTATGTATGCCCATAATGCGGGACTAAGCTGTAAATGCCAGTCTCTCCCTGATTCGTTCACTATTTTCTTCAGGATTTTCTGGATCATTTTATTTGTAGCTTCATCTTGGCCATTCCCTTAAGGGTATTAAAATGAGGAGAACCCTTGTTTGATGTGGAACTGTTCACATAGATCTTCAACATCCTTGTTCTGGAAAGGGGTGCCATGATTTGTCAGGATTGTTTGGGGGATCCCGTATCGACAGATGATGTGGTTAAGTATGAACATCACTATTTGCTTTCCAGTGATGTAAGTGGGGGGAATTGCTTCCACCCACTTGGTGAAGTATTCTGTTGCTGTTATGATGTACTTATGTCCATTTGCTGAAGAAGGTGTGATTTTGCCTGCCAGGTCAAATCCCCACATTGAAAATGGTAATGGTGATGTAATGGGATTTAGTTCCTGGGCTGGTGCATGGATGAGGTCTCCATGAATTTGACACTGTC
>MU223320.1:3252791-3266108 GCA_018584345.1 Thuja plicata
GCTAATTATGAGTTACCTTTTTGAACTGAAGAGGTGGGTGAAGTTACCCATGTGGACTGGAGAGATGGGTGGAGTAACTCATGTGATCTGATTGGAGTTATCTCTTTGAAGATAAATGAGTATTTAACTCATTTATTTAATAATTATTTTCAACATGTGAGATAATTGAATTCTTTTTTATTATGAATTGCTTTATTTGATGAAATTCAATTAATTTAATTGAAATTAATTTAATTGGAAGAATTTAATTAGTAAGTTTAAATATTTGAATTTAAACTATAGGAAATTGAGTTTAATTTATCAATTAAAGGTAATTAATCAATTAAAGCTATTTAATTAAATAAAATTAATTTTGAGAATTTGATTAGATGATTTGGGGAATGAATTTAGAGGAAAATAGATGATTAATTAATGATTAAAAACCATTAATTAATAGATGAAAATTAGTGTTTTTAATGTAAAGTCGCAAGCCTACCCATTTTAGGGTGTCTACAGTTACTTAGTTAATTAATTTAGTTTTAATACATATGTTTCAAAACATTAGGAAAATGTTACAAAATAGTAGTAAAATGTTACAAAACATTAGGAACATGTTACAAAACATTAGGAAAATGTTACTTAGTTAATTAATTTAGTTTTATTACATATGTTTCAAAACATTAGGAAAATGTTACAAAACATGAAACCAACATGAAACTGAAACATAAAGCAACATAAACTCTAACAATAACACTAAAATGAAACCTTAACCATATTGAACCCTAACATGAAACCCTAACCATATTAAACCCTAACATGAACCCTAACAAAGCCTTAGGAAAATGTTACAAAACATTAGGAAAATGTTACAAGACATTAGAAAACATTAGTATTACAAAACATATTAAACATAACAATGAACCCTAACATGTGAAACCCTAGTATGAAACCAACATGAAACCAACATAAAACTGAAACATAAATCAACATAAACCTTAACATGAACCCTAAGATGAAACCCTGACCATATTGATCCCTAACATGAACGCTAACATGAAACCAACACATGAAACTAAAACATAAATCAATATAAACCTTAACGTGCTAAATTGAATTTTTGTTTTGAACATACATGTATTTGTGTTTTCTTTTATCTATTTTATCTATCATGACATAGCATTAGCTATAAATTAACATGAAACTGGAACATTAACCAACATAAACCCTAACACTAAACAAACATATATGAACCCTAACCATGTAAACCTAATTTAAAAGTAGATCCTTAAACCCAATCAAGAAATATACCATAACATGTTCAACCAACATGAACCCTAACCTTCAACTAGAACATGAACCAATATAAACCCTAACATACTAGAAACCAACATAAACCCTAACATGTTCAACCAACACATGAACCCTAACATGAAAGCAACATGTGAAAATGGAACATGAGACAATACAAACCTTAGAACACTAGAAACTAACATGAACAGGTTAACCACAAACAAATTAACCCTAAACCTAATTGAGAAATAAACCAAGTTGATCCCTAAACCCAAACATTCAACATTAATCTACATTCAACTAGGCTAGTTGTAAACCTAGACAAAATTGAACCATAACTCAAAACCTCTTTTCGTTAGAAAATATGTGCACATGTATGTATATGATTTTAAATCATTTTTATTTCAAATGTATATGCATTCAAGTGTTTTTAAGTTTATTTATTTGTAACACGTGTTTAAAAATATATAATTAAATTAGAATTGGACCATGTACATGTGCAGAGATCTACATATATTCTTCTTTATACTTTCGAGCATATAGATCTATTTTTTCTATCACATGGCATCGGGTAGAGGGGCATCACCTGTAGATTCTGGAGAGGCTAGTGTACATGGGGGTGGTAGTGACTTCTCTTCTCATAGATCTGTTGACTCTAGAGAGGGAAGGGAGGATTTATTCACTAGTACCATAGCTAGATTGACATGAGCTATTGAGGTTCTTTATCAAAGGATCCAGTCATCCACCACCCTTCCTAATAGGGATAGGGTGAAGATTATTAGAGAGGACCTGGTTCATATGATTGACACAGTTCAATCATACAACCCTTATGATATCATATCTATTGATACATTATATACTTATCTCTCTCACAGCATTATTGGTGTTGTGAAATATAGACAGGTTGACTCAGAGGTCTCCACCGCTATGGTGAAGACCATGTTTCCTCATTATCGGGGCAGAGCTCAGGTGAGAGGTTAAATGACTACTCGATGCAAGGATGACCTTGTTGCACCATTTATATATTCTCGATGGTTGGATTCTCATCATAGGTAGCCCCAAAAGGATGAGCTTCCACTATATTTCTGCAAACAATTATTTGCAGAATTTAATTTGTATCATGATGTTAATTATACAAATTTTCCCGGTCATGTTTGGCAGGGGAGGAGATGTTATCAGATAGATTCAGAGGTCCTAATTCCCTAGTGCATGATAATAAGTGGGAAAAGGTGGTTCCAAAACTTTTAGTCATAGCAAAAGGTTTGGTAATGGTAGCTACAGGACAAAGTATACATGATGACATGATCAGGAGGGATGTATTTTCTAGTATCGCGACATAGGTTCAGAAGATGTCATCTGATCATTTAGGGAGATACATGTTGTGTTCCTATTCTATAATTCCTCTACTTGCACAGGATGCATCCTCTAGTGACAATCAATATTAGATAGTAGATGTACCATCTCCTTTAGAGGTTGCAGCTATATCAGATTTGGACCAGTTGCGTCGTATGGGCGCATGTTTATCCAGTGATCTACTTTGTGCATATCAGGCTTTACAAATTATCAGTTGGGTTCCTCTCAAGGAGGTCCCATCATTTTTCCCCACCATTCTTATCATATATAATTGATTAGGTTCTCAAGGTGCACAAAGACAGGAGGATATTCCTACACCACCTACAACTCCTTAGTAGACTGCAGTTGACGAGGATGCACCTCACCAGTATACTCAGGCCACTTCATCACGTCCAACTCATCAAATTTTTACTAGCTTTCTTACAGATGACCAGATTGATCCCTCAAAGGTGTCCTTACATGACCAGATTAATCCTAGTGATTTGTCCTTACATTATTCAGATATGATCACTATCGGGAGAGCATTACACAATGCTACGGTATGTATTTATTTAAATTTTGATGTATTTAAAAAACTTACACATGTACATGTATATATATATTCTCCAGAGTATTCTAGACAGTATGGAGATTTACAAACTCCTGGCGATCCTGTGCATCATGACTCACATGTAAATTTATACATTTTTTCAAACTTAATTTTTCTATGATCACAATTATTTAATTTATTATACATGTGTGTATGCATGACACATATATTTCTTTTATTGCACACATAGATCAAGAGGAGGTGGACCATCATCAAGTCACGGATGAGGATATGGTCCTAGTTGAGCACATATGCTATTTTACATATTTCATATTTCACAGATATATTCTAGACATTTCATATGTACATGTTATTTCAGACACATCTATTCTAGACATTTCATCTACATGTTATTTCTGACATATACATGTACATGTTATATGTTGGTATGTTATTTCATATTTTAGACATTACATATATACATGTTCATTTTCATCATTTCATATATGTATGCATGTTATACATGTGAATGAGTTATTTCATATTTAAGACATTACATATATACATGTTCATTTTAGTCATTTCATATATGTATGTATGTTATACATGTGAATGAGTTATTTCATATTTTAGACATTACATATATACATGTTACTTTTAGACATTTCATATATATGTATGTATTTATATGTAAATGTGTTATTTCATATTTTAGACATTCCATATATACATGTCCATTTTAGACATTTCATATATGTATGTATGTTATACATGTGAATGAGTTTTATTTCATATTTTAGACATTACATATATACATGTTACTTTTAGACATTTCATATATGAATGAGTTATTTCATATTTTAGAGTTATTTTTATACATGTTATAACAACATGTTATGCCATGTACAACCTTAACTAATGTAATGGACCATTAAAATATAATTAACTAATCTAAATAATGTCATGTCTTAAGGGAAGGTCTTAAGGGGAGCACATACATCAAAGTATACACATCAAAACATGCACGTAACATATATATTAAAATCATTGAACAATTTTAAAATATAATTAACTAATCTAAATAATTTGTCATGTAAGTAATTTAATTTAATTTAAAAGGGGATGTCTTAAGGGGAGGTCATACATCAAAGCATACACATCAAAACATAAATCTATAACAACATACATAAAATATATATAATAAACTCATTGAACCATTAAAATACAATTAGCTAATCTAAACACTTTGTCATGTAAGTAATTTAAAGTAATTTAAAAGGGGATGTCTTAATGGGAGGTCATACATCAAAGCATTCACATCAAAACATAAATTTATAACAACATACATAAAAGCTATATAATAAACTCATTGAACCATTAAAATACAATTAACTAATCTAATCAATTTGGCATGTAAGTAATTTAAAGTAATTTAAAAGGGGATGTCTTAAGGGGAGGTCATACATCAAAGCATACACATCAAAACATAAATCTATAACAACATACATAAAAGCTATATATTAAAACCATTGATCCATCAAAATATACATTATAAAATAATACACAATTTACCAAGCATGCATAACTATAGAGTTCAAACTGTAGAGTTCAATAGCATATATCCAATATCCAATACATTAAATAAGAGTTCAAATATGAAAGTACAAGAGCTACAAAAAGAATTTTATCCTAAACCTCCAGATACATATAGTCTAGATCCTCTCTATCTTTTATTATCTCCAAAAAAATTTCATGTTCTTCAATAGGCAACCTCCACTTTTGATTGCCACATCCTCTTTTTTGCAATGTCTCAAATTGCAACTTTGTTGCTATAACCAAGTGACTGTAATGTATAAATTTTTGGCCAGACATATATTCAATAAATTGAAAACCATTTCTATCTATCTTTATTTGCTGATAATATGTTCCTTCAATAACAACTGAACCAGTCGGATATGACTGTCCATCACCATCTACAAATTCTTCTGGCAACTTGTATTTTGATTTCGTGCATCTTAGTAGATAATAATCTACACTTTCCGCATTGTCAAAATCCACAACCACAAAAAAAATATCACCTATAAAATTCCAGATTCTATTAAATTCAAATCAAAAGTACAATAAATTAAATTTAAATAAAAGAACATGTATGTGCACGCACCTGTAACAGCTAAATCAGAAACACGCACATAATCAGCTGAATATATAGGATCATGAATTTTTATGTCAATGTCATCATATTCATAACGAGGCATTCTGATTAACTCCTTCATATCCCATCATGAAACATATCCATTTCCAATATTCTCACATTGAATCATTTGATTGTCCTCAACACAGTCAGTACAGAAACATGATTTTTCTCTTACTTGAATCAATAGAGGCTTATGTTGTCTGGTACTCATCAATTGATGTAAACTTATAATACCAAGAATCCTTTGACAATTGTAAGGATTAGTTCAGTCTATATCTTTTACAAATATGAAATGAAAGATGCACATTTTTAGATCAACAATTATGATAACATAGATGAACATGAAATTAAATTTTAAATTAGAATTTTCCTACAAAATATAAATTACCTTTCACTTCCCAAAAATAACATTTGTTGTATTTGGTGTTTCGACTAGCAAAATGATTTTGACACCATTCAAAAATTTTATTTGAATTATCTATCATGTTACCTGTAAATTTTTGAACTATCAATTTAAAGTAAATGGATCTAAGTTGAAATTATACTATTTGAAATATCTAGATATATGTATTTAACTACTGTTCACACCATTTGTACCTACAAGTTCATGTTGGTGAAGTGCATGCTTCACACATGCTCCTACTCCACCGTGCTCTCCTTTTCCACGTCCACTTCCAAAGAAGTTCCACAAAACACTAACATCATGTCTAACATGTTGCATAGCTAGTCAATTAAAGGCTTTTGCGGATTTAAATTTTCCTGCAAGATTAAGTTGTTGTATGCAAGATTATAATCATTTAATAATTTAACAAGTAATCAATGAGAATGAAAATGAATTAAAGTACATACACTTACTTGCACAACAATCAAACCAAATCTAATGTTGTGAAGCTTTCATCCTGCGATTCACAATATCTTCAAAATACATTGCAAAACAATGAGCCACATAGCTCCTATCATGAACCTTATCATCGCTGATATATAAATGAACCTCTTTGATGATAATGTGTTCATTTGGATTGGTACTTTTTACCTCATCCAAATAAAATTGTGTGTGTCTATAGGTCACTTGCACAAATATTGCAACTTGATCAAAATGACAATATTGATCTTGAAGGTCTGATTGAGGGGAGAATGTATAGTTCTCAGAGAAATCTACAACTGAAAGAATACAACCAGGTGGAAAATAATTTTTGAAATCACGAAATTGTTTAGCTTGCCATCATGCACTATGACAATGTTGGATATGTGGATTAATTATAGTACAAAACCTAGTCATAAACTCAAGGTAGGACAATACACTCTCCTTCAATACAATTTTTTTGGATTCATCTCCAGTCTTAGTTTGGTATATCTCATATTCAAATCTCTTCCACAAAACTAGCGTTGAAACATTAATATTCTCAATTTTCAATGGAAATTTATGTAAATCTTTGCAATCACTGCATGCACTCTTTATACATTGTACTTTAAACTCGTCTGAATCTTCCTATTTATCACATAAAATAGACTTCACAAATTGTGTCCTACTTCCAAGGATGACCATATCTGAATTAAGTACTGTCATAACCTTTTTATATGATTGTAAATATAGATGAAACTCAACATGATTCTGGCAAAAAGTTTCACGTACCTTATTTATACGTACAAAGCAAGGGCATAACCTCTCAAACATTCTTTGACATATTTTTACATCTGAAAATTCTTGCTTGAATGCTTCAAACAATTCACTTTGTGTTGTATCTATAAAAAGTTTTGGATGTGCAGTTTTCATACTGGTCTCTTCATCTTTCATCTGTATAGTATCCCTTCTATTAGAATAAACATGGGAGTGAGAGGTCCAATATTCAATGACCCATCTTTTTACATCTTCAAATACTGAAGTCTACAAATATTAAACCAATTCTTTTGAATATTTTCATATAACATATTTATCTTCCTGATATATCTTTGAATGGTTCTTCTAGATACATTCAGTAAATCATAAATTGCATGTACTTGTTTTCTCTACGTCAACCTCCTACTAGATAAAGTAGTCATCAATGCTCTACGTGCATCAC
The DNA here is from genome assembly GCA_018584345.1 of Thuja plicata. Taxonomy (NCBI): domain Eukaryota; kingdom Viridiplantae; phylum Streptophyta; class Pinopsida; order Cupressales; family Cupressaceae; genus Thuja; species Thuja plicata. Next base: position 3,260,197 of record MU223320.1, read on the forward strand.
TTAAATCGACTCCTCGACTTGATTTGTTAATGTCGTTCAATGCATCTTGCACATTTTCAACTATTGTTTGATTTACATTGTCTCCTAATTTTTTCTTGTTGTCAACACCTAACAACTCCAAAACAGGAGTCATTTCTTTTTTCCTGAATAACCTAGCAAATAATTGTGCTTTTCCAATCAGACTTTTATTTTGAAAATATTCATCCTAAAAACAATTGCATTGTTTTTTTATTGTGCTTTCAGATACCAATTCGTCAAATGAAATTTGGTTGAAAAGTGAATCCTCATTCATATCCATCAAATTGCCCATGTCAAAAGATCTATTTCCACCAATTTGTTCCCCTACTTGAATTGCATCTTCTTGAACTTCAATAGGTTCATCTTCATTACGTTTTGTATGACCTTTCATTTTGTCAACCCTTATTCGATCATATTTTCTTGTTATGTTCCTTTTATTCCCCATTGCACAAATTGTTCAAATTGAGAGCTTCAATTCACTTGCATACACAAAACCATAAACTCTTGATAAAAAAATCAAAAATAATATTGATAACTTCATGATTTAATATTGAACAATGCTTTAATTAAAAACAAAAAAAAATCTCAAAAAACTAAAATAAGAAATAAACTTGTAAAAAATACAAGCCTCCTTGATAATCTTAATCCGTAGTTTCTCTTTAACACCAAAAAATACGCCTTTAAAACTATTAAAAAAAATATTTTATTAAAAAAACATTTTTTAAGTCGCAATAGTTGACAATTATGTTTTTTTAATTAAAAAAATACATCATATATGAGCTTTGAGGGTCATGCTCATCCACGTGACCATGTTTGGACAACCTTAGTTTTGGTCGAAACAGTTTTGGCCGAACTAGTTTCGGCCGAAACTACCTATGTGGCATCCCATGTGGCAGCCAAATAAGCAAAAAATAGAAAATTTATAAACACGTCACTTTAGGATCTTAATTCTCTATCAAAACTCAACTAATTTTAAAATCTAAAAATATAGTTTTGTAGATCTCGGAGTCTAGATTATGGTCATATAATTTTTATAATGTTTTGATTACATATAATATATTATAATTTGAAAAAACTCCAAGTAGGTATTTTAACATGTAAGAAAACACTCGTTCAAAAAAAGATAAAAAATAGAAAATCATATCGAAAAAATTCAAAACTTATATTTAACACTAGAGGAGAGAGTCATCTTCAAGAATATATAATTTTTTTTCTATTTGGTGTAGATTTGCTAGGGCAAATTAGGCAGGAGACAAAAATTGTTAATTTCGTGTAACTCCGACTTTGAATAGTTATAACAGACAAAATGTATATCAAAAACCAATATTTTTTTTTTTTTTGCACTAGCTATACATGTCATCTAAAACATATTTTGGAATCAGAGGAAAAAAAGATTATTTGCATATATTTTTTTGGTGGGAACTAGACCCTAGATTTTCAGCATTTTTCAACAATTAAAAAATGGACTTCAAAAATTAAAAAACTATGTCAATTCTTATTCAATTTTTTTAAAAAAAATCATAGCCATAAACGAAATCCAATTTTACACATTTCATTAGTTTACATCATTTTAAAATTCTAAACACAAATGCCACTTTTATGTCGTTAAAGTTTAACAATTTTGCATGTTGTGGTCCTTTTCCTTTATAAAAGTGTGACACGGGTTTGTACTTTTACCCCTAAGCCAAATTGGGAAGAAATTTGTGGAGAGCCATATGTCAGACCCCATGAGAGAAATAAGAGATCCTTGAAGTGCACAAGGACTGTCTTGGGAAGGCCTACAAGCACGTAGCTCAGTTCTAGGAGATTCCACTTGGATTCCATTTGGAGACCCGAACTCGGTTGGTGCAAAACGTTGCATTAATGCTCAGTTGAAAGTTTCTCAATGGTGCATCTTTCAAACCATTCATCATGGGATCAAACCGTCAGCTCTATCAGCTCCATTTTGTAGGGTAAATGCTAGGGGAGACCTTTTTTTCTTGCGAAGAATCAAGAATGTTCCAGCGCATGTCGAACCGAAGTGTTCCCAAGGTGCACTAAGCCAAATTGGGCAGTGATTTTTGGAGAGCCATATATCAAACCTTGTGAGAGATATCAAAGATTTGCGAAGTGCACAAGGACTGTCTTGGGAAGGCCTATAAGAACATAGATTACTTCTGGGAGATTCCACTCAGATTCCATTTGGCGACCTGATCTCGGTTGGTGCAAAAAGTTGCATTGTTGCTCAGTTGAAAGTTTCTCAATGGTGCATCTTTCAAACCATTCTTCGTGGGATCAAACCATCAACTCCAGTTGGTCGGTTAAATGCTAGGGGAGACCTTTTTTTGCTTACTAAGCATCAAGAATGTTCCAGCGCATGTCAGACCGAAGTGTTCCCAAGGTACACTAAGCCAAATTGGGCAGCATTGTTTGGAGAGCAATATCGCAGACCTCGTGAGAGATATCAGATCTGTGAAGTGCAAAAGGACCATCTTGGGAAGGCCTACAAGCACATATCTCAATTCTAGGAGATTCCACTTGGATTCCATTTGGCGACCCGATCTCGGTTGGTACAAAAAGTTGCATTGTTGCTCAATTGAAAGTTGCTCAATGGTGCATCTTTGAAACCGTTCATCGTGGGAACAAACCGTCAGCTCCATTAGCTCCAGTTGGCCAGATAAATGCTAGGGGAGACCTTTGTTCACTTGCGAATGATCAACAACATTCTAGCACATGTCAGACCAAAGTTCGATTGTGTGGTCTATCCAACCACAAGAACTGATCATGAACATGACTAAGAACATATTTGATCTAGCCAAGTTTGAAATGGTTGGGTAGGTTGACTATATAGGAAGAACCCTTGTCTTCCAAATGCTTGTGTTCAACCTTCTGTAATGCCCAAAATAATCTAGGCATAAACACAACTAAATTTTTTTTTTATAAACCACTATTACGACATCGAAATAAATTTACCAACAAGTTTCCGACTCAAACCCAACGATGCGAAGCCTGAGGGCGTAAACTCGCTTGGGCGGTAACATCTTTACAATACTTCGTCGCTAGAGGACACTAAGAAAAGAAAGTATAAGAGAGGTTATACCAGGAGAGCACTTAATTAAATCTAGAATCCTAATTAATTTATTTGATTTTAATGATAAAACTATAGTGGTAAACTCACTAAAGGTGTCTTACCATTTATTTATATCTAAATTAAATATTTACAAAATACAACTTTCATAAAAAGGAACATAACATTATTCCCTAATCACATTTGTATTTAAAATAACCTTAGTAGTATAAGGATGGAAATTAAAACTTAATTTGATTAATAAATAAATGTCCTAAATCTTAAACAATTAATAAATATATGCGGAACTAAGTTACTTTTAAAAATAACAATATGTTCCTGATAAAAATAAACCTAAAGATAGTCCAAATCAAATAAAAAACTAAGGTTAATTACATTATTAAATTAATGGTTCCTAATAATATTAATAATTTCATTAACATGATCCTTGTAATTTAATTCTAATAAAATTTATAATCGACAAAGATTAGGTTTTCTGTGAAATTAAAATCCCAAAATAATGAGATATTATTAATTAAATTAAATTTGTGATATCTTTATTTAATCATAATAAGACGAAATAAAAATAATAATAATTCACTAATATGAACGAACTGTAGATTTACAATTATTGTCAACATTGATTAATCTTACCCAAGGGATAATTTTACCAAAACCATAATGAAGTTAATATGTTAACATGTTTTAATAATCAATTCGATCGTTAAATTTCAACATATCATTAAGTGAAATACGACAATATCTTATCCTACATATTATTAAAATAAAATTAAATATTAAACTTATCTTATAGATAACGTTTATTTATACATAGTTGAGCAAAAAAAAATTAAATTAAATAAGTCTAACAATATATTTTCCCTTACTGCAAATAAAACAAGGTCAAATTTAAAACAATTTCCTAAGATTACACATGAACATATTAAATAAAAATAAAGAATAAGAAAGAGATGGGCCCTCCAAACCCTGATTTGAAATTAGGGTTTGGGGCCTTAATAAAAGTTAAAGAACCCTAAAACTCACCTCTTTTCATCTACTTTTTCTTCCATTTTTGTTTGCAGGGGCTGGAGATGCAAGGTGAAGGGAAACATTTCATGAGAATCATGGGTATTCTCAAGAGCCCATGGGAAAATCAGAACAGCAAGAGGTCTCATGATCCCATATGAGATCCTCTTCTATTCTGGCCCAAAAGCATGCCCATTTACTTTGTAAATCTGGGTCATGCCTTTTAATGGTTCTTGCACAAAAACATTTCTGCAAGTTCCAGATCGAAGTCTTTTTTTTCCTTCATCTACTTTCCTCTTATTTAAAATGTCGTTTTTTTATTTGCAGATTTACATGTTTTCATTTAGTTTTCCTTTTATTTAGAATGAATGGAAGTGGCAAAGGAAATGGTTCTCTCCATTCTGGATAGAACCAGATTCCTACAAATGCCCAAAAACCAAAAATGGAAGCTTCATACATTCCATAATGAATTTCATTTTATTTTCTTCTGTAATAAAGAAGGTCGTTTATGGATTTTCCCCTTCTTGGTGCTGTTGTGTCTTTAAGACCGAGGTCGTGCCGCTGTGTGTCTCAAAGGTAGCACTAGTCTGAGACAGAGGCTGCCGTCATGTCTCTAGACAGCGCTGGTCTGAGACAGAAGCCGAAAGGAAACAGAGTCGGTGATCCTCAGTCAAGGCTGCGCTAGTCTAAGCGCCCAGCATTGGGGTTTCGTTCCTTTCAATAGCATAGCAATGAGTTTTAATATTACATACATTAGTATTAAGCTGCGCTGACAGTGAAGTAATCATACATTTTTTTTTTTAACAAAATTTGCAAGGAATAAGCTGCGCTAATAACAGGCATTGATGCGCCATTCTGTGTTATGCATTATAGTCTGTACATTACTCAATGTACAGTTTATAATGTATAAACTTGATTAATGTAAGATGCGCAGCTATGAAAGTTAGCGCATAAGTTTTGATTTAGGTTTTTTCATTACAATATATAATACAGTTTTTCATGTGGTTTGATACTCAACTAAATGTACGGTTATAATATATAATCTTATTTTTTTATATAAGCTACACAGTCATGAAACAGTTATTGTATAAGTTGTGATTGGATAAAATAGCATAAATGAGCTATTCTAAAGAGCTGCGCTACCATAGGTAGTGTATCCTGTTTAAAAAAAAGACATTTCAATAGAGGAGGCAGCTTATAGCATACAGATTTGAGTTTAATTTTCACCATTATAATATAGTATATGATATACTATACATACTCAGATGTATAGTATATGATATATTATATTATATCAGCTTATTGCATACAGATTTGAGTTTAATTTTCACCATTATAATATAGTATATGATACACTATACATCCTCATATGTATAGTATATGATATATTATATTATATCTTTACCGTGTAAAATCCAGAACATAACAGCGAGAGTACATCGCTCAATATTAGATGTTTTATTTTTATTATAGTATAGTATATTATATACTATACATCTATTAGATGTATAGTATGAAATATATTATATTATACACTACACTAATCCATCTTATTAATTCTTATTTTGAGAGAGATCATCGCATGAAGATTTAATAGAATATATTATTATAACATAGTATATTATATACTATTCATTCTTTGAATGTTTAGTATATAATATATTATGTTATGTAATCTACTAATTTATGTTATATGGAATTTTTTTTATGTACAGAACATACGGTATAGAATTATATTATTAATATTACGTTACTAAAACTTACGGATTCATTATATAAGTTATCCAATATATATGTATATACGATATATTATACATTAAGT
>MU223320.1:3277816-3288594 GCA_018584345.1 Thuja plicata
GACAAGGAGATCCCAATTGATTAACTGAAAGGAGACGATCAATGCAAAAAGGAATCAGTTGGTTATGGATAAAAAGGGAAAGGAAGTCTAATTTCTTAATTATAAAGTAAAACAATAGATCTAAAAGATTAGGATGAAATGAAACACTTATCTTGAAATGTAGCAGATCTGGAAATTGATGTTTTCTAGTGTTTGTAATGGGTTTCTTGAAATTCTACAACCTGCCCTGACCTGAAAACATAGAGACGGAGAAAACCCAAAAATCATTTTCTTTTCCGAGCAAGGTTGACCTTGACCCAAATACAGGGGCACAATTGTACCCCTTTATGTCGACCTTGACCTGCGCTACTCTGACAAAAATTATGTTCGTGGATCCTGAAAGTTTATCGAAAAGGGTATCCGAATCTACTCTGTAATTCTCTATTCCGTACATATACCTGCAAAAAAATTGGTTTTGTTTATTGGGGGAGGGGTTTGCCTTAGTCAAACCCCTATTTAGGAATTAACCTTGAAATCAAAACTAAAATGGAGAATGCTAGCAAGTAGTAGAAGTAGATCTAACAACGAAGCTATGATATTCAATAGATATGCAATTGTATTTCAAATGTAAGCAAGTATGTTAATATGAAAGCTTAGACTCAACATTAAAAACCATAAATGTAAATCAAAACCTCCATGATTATATGCTTGGAATCCACCTTGAAGGAAGAATGAATGAATCTTGAGGATGCACAAAATATCTTGAAGGAAGATCACAACGCCATGATGGATAGATCTAGGGTTTGAATGATGAGTCTTGAATACTTGAACCAAATCCCTTCAAAGGCCTGAATGCTTGAATCCTTGATCTTCAATGGAGAACTTGAATTCTTGAGAAGAAGACTTGAAAACCTTGATTGAACACTTGGAAGCTTGAAAGCATGTAGAGCAATGGATGCTTCACAGTAGACGATCGCTTCGATAGATTATGCATAGATGACCCTCATAGAAAATGAGAGGAGAAGACCTTCTTATATACTAGTCTAGGGCACAAACTTCTAGAGAGGCCGACATATGATAATTAAATTCCAATTAGGCTCATACTCCTAGAAGTGGACCTATATTAAATATATTTGCAAGAGTCGCCACTTCGAAGCCCGAAATAGCCGACCCGAAAGTGGGAAAATAAAATTTTGAGTCCCCCCCGCATCTGGCACACTTTCTAATGAAAAAGGGGGACCTGGGTCAAGGTCGAGGTCGACCCTGACCTAGGTCAAGGTCGAGGTCGACCCTAACCAAGGTCAAGGTCGAGGTCAACTTTGACCCAGGGGGTTAAGACCCTTGGAAAATATGCCAGGTGGGAAAACAATTCTCAGAGAGGCTCGATCAAAGTCCTAAAAAGGCACAGAAGATGGAAAAGGGGCATAAATTAGAGGACAACATGATAATGGCTCAAAACACCCCCTAAGGAGGGCTAAACAGTCTTAACATGGAAGTGCTTCCATTTTAAGACGATACACCATGATCCTACACATACCCTTAGGCTCTCTTTGGATGAACCTTGAGGCTTTGTTGGCACAAGGATATAACGATATCTATCATGTTGGGAAATTCCTCTATTTGTATCTTCATTCTTCTATATGTCATATACATGTTGTTTCGTAAATGTGATTTTGTGTTATCTTTTGGGGATGATTGAAAGCGTTGAGGATTTATGGTCTCTTACATGTTGACCAAAAAGGATCCTTTGTGAATCTTATGTGATTTCCATCCTCTTTAGTCCTTATTCCACCACATTCTGGGGATGAAGTCAGTTCAATCAATCACATTAATATACATTATTTATCTTATGCACATATCGACCCCTGAGTAGCGAATCTCTTATATTCTTGTGCATATTTTATATGTGATTTTTGTCTTTAACTTGCATGTACTTAGAATCATTTCACATTTGTGATGTGCTTGTCTTTCGAATGTATACTCCTAAGTACATTAAAGCTATGTATATTTCACAGACCTCATCTTCCCTTCATCCCTTGATCGATAATTCTTAGAATCCATCCCCACTTCATCTTTCATATTGTCTAAACAATACCAACTTCATCGTTCCTATAAAACTACACAAACTTAAAACACCTCCTTTTGATCTTCTCCAATACCTATCTTAGCTCTATGAGCTAAACCATGTCAATAAATATGTTGTTTAGTTCATAGTTTCGCCGCATTTGAAGGATGAAGTTAATTCAATCAATCAAATCACATTGATTTACATTATTTATCTTATACACATAATAACCCCTAACCAATAGATCTCTTATGTTCTCTTGAATATTTTTATATGGGATATTTACCTTTAACTTGCTTATTTTAGAAATGTTACGATTTGCTTGTATTTTAAATATATACTTCTAACTACACTAGAATTATGTATATTTTTTAGACCAATCTCCCCTTCATCCCTTAATCTATATTGCTTAGACTCCATCCCCACTTCATCTTTCCTATTATTGCCTAAACAATACTAACTTCATCCTTCCTACAAAACAACACAAACTGAAAACGCCTCTTCCAAATCTTCTCCAATACCCCTTGATGCTAGCAGCTTCCAAGACTGATTCAACCAAAGTAAATCTCCCTCGAGAAAGCCCCATATTATGATATTAATACTCTGCATGGCATATCCACACACAGTACAATTAGGAGAGATTTTTTAATATTCACCGGTCGAGAAGGATCCACAATTAAAAGCAGAAAAAAGTTTGGCGTCGAGATTTAAGCATTGGTTCGGTCATTTAGTGGATAGATGCCCGTCGCATGTGATCATGAATACCCTTATTTAACAAGGAACGTCTTGAGAATGACAACCCCACTGCCAACTTCACGAATGTGATTGAAAGTTGATCAATTTTTATATTAATGAGAAAAAGATCCATGAGTGAGATTGAAAGATGATCAATGCTTATATTAATGATGAAAAAGATTGGCATGTGACTTGTAGCTCTTACATTTGTGGAACTAGAAGACTTTTCCCGTGAAAAAGATTGGCATGTGACTTGTAGCTCTTACATTTGTGGAACTAGAAGACTTTTCCCGTGAACCCACCTACAAAATTTCAAGTCAACCTAATCACCATGTTCAATGATGTTTCCTCCGGGGCAAAGCATGGAATATAAAAACTCACTCCCATGAAACCCAAAACCCAAAACAACAACAAAAGAATCAAGACCACCATTGTCCATTCCAATGGAGACCCAATTTGAATCAGGAGGAAGAGGAGGAGGAGAATGGAACACCCTCCCTACTCCATTGGCCATTAACATGGAGACCCAATTGGAATCAGGGGGAAGAAGAGGAAAAGAATGGAACACCCTTCATACTCCATTGTTCATTAACATGGAGACCCAATTGGGATCAGGGGGAAGAAGAGGAGGAGAATGGAACACCCTTCATACTCCATTGTCCATTAACATGGAGACCCAATTGGAATCAGGGGGGAGAAGAGGTAAAGAATGGAACACCCTCCATACTCCATTCTCCATTAACATGGAGACCCAACTGGAATCAGGAGGAAGAGGAGGAGAAGAATGGAACACCCTTCATACTCCAATGTCCATAAACATGGAAACCCAATTGGAATCAGGAAGAAGAAGAGGAGAATGGAACACCCTCCATACTCCATTGTCCATTAACAAAGAAACCCAATTGGAATCAAGAGGAGAATGGAAGATCCTCCATGAAGCTCTCACCCAAGAACACCCATGTCTAAGTTGGGCAGAGAGGTACAAGATAGCCCTAGAAATGGCCACTTCTCTAGCCTTTCTCCACCCCCATGAAAATCTCATCAATGCCCATGGTGCCCTCAAATCTTCAGATATCTTCTGGGGTTCACAAGAAAAGCAGCCATGGGACACTAGAAGTTGGGAATGCATTGAGGGCTTTGGAAAGCTGCTCTACTCGCTCATCTCCGCCAAGGAAGGCGGCGCCGCCAAGCTGCCATCTTGCATTGTGGGGGATCGTCGTCGGTCAGGAAGGGCAGAGTACGTGGTGTTTCGGGCAGCGCTCTGGCTGCGCCGCCATACAATTCCGCCGCTCCCGTGGGCGTGCCCGTTGCGGAGATATTATATACTAAATGGGGAAGATATGGAGAAAAGGATGAGGGAGGAGATAGTGGGGTCGGGGAGGGCAATTGTGCAGCTGGGGGCAGCTGTTCGAGTGGTAGTGCAGTGCACGCAGGAGGACCCGGGTTCGAGACCCACCATGGCCGAGGTTTATGGGACTCTGGCGGCTGCCAATGTCTGTGATATTCCATGGGCTCTCACTGCCGCTGTCAACATTGGGTTTCCTTTGTATCGATCCTTGGCTCTTTTGGTTTACTTGCTCCTCTTCTTCTACGTCGGAATTTACAAGTCTCTTGGGCTTCTTGTTTACTACTTTCCCTATGCTTTTGGGATCTATGATTCTCCTGCTTATGATCCCTTCGACGCTCTACTTTTGTTCTTTTCGCTCTTGGCGCTCTTCTGGCTCCTATTGAGGACTGTCTGCAGCTTTAATGGATTGGATGATGTCTTGTATTTGGATGAATGAATTTATTCCAGATTTTGATCCACCAGTTTAACAGCTCAAATTTTTGTTTTTTTTAAATTCCTGAAAATACAACAATTTTGGTTTTCGACTACAAAATAAATATGCAGATCATGAATAATTGATGCTGAAAATTACGTGAAAATCTGTTAGATTTTGTTTTTAAATTGGGTCAATAGTACACTTTTGTAAGAAGCTTAGCGCGTCGGTTTTATAAGGTCTATGTCAGTCTTATTATAGATTTTTACTTAAATTCTCTTCCAAATCTTGAATCTTGATTAAAATATTAAACAGTTTCTTAGAATTTGTTTATAAGATCGATACAGATCTTCTCCTATCTATCGATCTTGACTAGGAAGTGAAGAGTTCCGTCAAGATAAATGTGAGATTTTGTTCAACTATGGAGTATCTGTGATGATTTTGATTGGCCTGAGATCTTCCTCTGATCAGGTATTCATTTTTTTCCGTTCAAACAGATGAAGATTGTTATTGCAATCCAGTGAAGTACGTTGGTCAATAAAATTTGCCGGCGTAAACGTCGCTACATTTATGTGGTTGATTATATTTGTTTAATGTTCACCGTTGTTTTCTTTAAGGAAATTAATAATAATTGGTACATTGAAACAGGCAAAGTATGTAGCCTTTCGTTCTCATCGAAGTCTTAATTACTTCTTTATCAATATCGATAAAATTATGTCAGATATGTGGAAAGCGAAATGAGATTTTTGTAAGATTAGTGTAGGTCAATCCATTAGAATAATGATTAGTTTACATTAACTAATTTTCTTAGATTGGACTTGATGAGTTGTCATAATTTATAACCATTCACATCAATATTTTAAGATTAATGTTTTAGAATTATAAATATGTTGTTCAGTTTATAGTGGGATGAAAAGTCTTCATATTAATTATTACTTTTTAATTTTTTAGTTTGTGTTTATTTTATGTTTATTTTGGAATAGGTGAGTTGATAGTATTATAATATTTTGGTAGGGTTATTGTAATGTTTTAAGAAAACATTTTCTCTTAAGTTAATTTGTAGAAATGATGTGTAAAATAAAAACAATAATATTTAATCATGCATATACGCCTAGAAAAGCTCATGTGTATCTAGATTATTTATAGTTTCAATTGAAATGTGATGTGAATGATATGTAAATATATCTTAAATCGTAGATATTTTGAATAAATTGTATTTTAATTCCTTTAAATACAAGGACATAGCAGAAATATTATAAATTTGTGTTTAGTCAACCATTAGACGAAAAAAATATTGATAGAAGTTGGCTAACATTGAATTTTAAAATATAGAACTGGGAAGGATGGTTCCATAATCGCTAGGACATCTTTTCAACCATGAACTTGCCCTATGACACAAAAGGGAGCAAATTGAAGCGAGTAACATGTGTATGGAACTATGCGTGTCTACAAATATAATAAACACTAATAAGGGGTAATGCATATGAATGTATAAACAAATGGATGGGGCAAATGTCAAGTATATGAAAATGTATGAAGGATAGTAGGTTAGATAGGGTAAGGAACATAAATTTGCACAAATTTATGGTGTTTGTCAATATATGTTTATATATGGACACTTCTAAAATGGGTCCAAAATTAAATAGAAAATGGCATGGGAATGCAAATTTGTTTTACCATCATTTTCACCCTCACATTAAGATCTGTATAAGAATCTTAGAATGATTGTGCATTTCAAAGTATGTATAACATTCAAAAACATGAATGTAAAAGGGTAGACCCACAATAATGTGTCCTATTTGTGGAACATTAGAAAATAACATGGATGGGAAGAGGCGGGAGAATTTAATAAACACCTACATTTAAGGTTTTTCTCTTACTCAAAAATTACCTTTGTTTAAGGGTACCTTCAATTGAAGGTAGTTTTAATTATTTTTTAGAGAAAATTCTGACATCTCCAATGTTCCCATGTGACTAATAATTATTTTAATATTTTTTAGTCTTTAGAAGAAGGTCCTCAGTGGGCCTTTCCACCTTGGTCCTCATTCATTCTATTTCAAGCTTTAGGTTGAATTGGCAAATATAATCGATATAAAAAAATAATATGAGGATCATAGCCCTTGGAATAAGCTTTTCAAAAAAATCAAATAAATATTTCTAATCTAATTATTATATTTATTTTCTAATTTCTAATGAAATATATTTTTAATTGAACGTCAAGCTCCATGTTCCACACACTTGAAAAAATTAAAAATAGAAGATTTTTTTTAAAAAAATTCTATACACTACTTATTGAGTCCTTGTTTTTATCAAAAATAAATAAAAAATTAATTTACATATTTACAAAATAGAAGTTATACATTATGATATAAAATTATTTCTAACTAAAAATTAATCTCACATCAAAATTAATAAATAAAATATAAAATAAAAATTATGAGAAAATAAAAAAATAGTAGATATTGGTTGTTACCAATCTATGTATGATTTTATTTTTTTGTTTAAATAAGGTATGCATCATAGAATAACTTTCACTTTTAAAAAATAATGTTAAGGGAAAGGACTCAGTAATCGTTAGGGGGTCCAATAATCGTGACCTTTTTGTCATGTTGACCCCCCAATTACTACTATTAAAGGAGCCCCAAAAATGATAACACATGTACCAATAGCATATCACACATGTACTAATAGTCGATCATTTTTTAGCATTTTTGGTTGGTAATTGGTCTATTTGTGCACCACTATTGGGACATTTCATAACGACTACTGGGACATTTGGCCACAAGTACTGACATTTTTGAGTGAGCAACTATTGGTACAAGAACATAGCGGGTATCAGGCAACACTTTGAAATGACCATTTTTTTACCACTATATGTTTGATGGTCTCTACAAAGAGATCTGTGAATACCCAGAAGCTAAAACCTTAGCTTTAAACAGTTAACTCACATACGAAGACATACTAAAAAAATTGTCAAAATCCAAAATACGGCTTACGATCTATAGGTGTGCAAAGATAGGGTGTGTGGCTATTGGGTCCTTTCCCCTAACTATAAAAAATAAGTTATTAAATATTACGTTTAAAAAACATTTACAAAATATTTTTCAAATGATTTTTTTTATTTTAAAGTTAGAACATGTGTAAATGCATAAGACATCAAACAAATGTTGCATGACGTATGTAAAATATCTCTAACAAAAAAAAAAGGAGCCAACAACAACCTATATTAAATAAATGCTACATGAACTTTGTTAAACAACTTCAACATAGACAAAAGGGACCAACTAGGGCCAATATAACTGCAAATTGTGCCATCATGGCACCTCAAAAGAATAAACTAATGATCATAAACATAATATTGATTGCATGACATTGCAAAACCATCCAAGGTTTCCATCTTCATTTATTGGCCCAATTCAAACAATAAATATATTTTTGGATAAAAAGTTAATTATACAAATTTAATCCTTGATAAAAACATTTTTATGAGTCTTTGATAAAATGTTCAATTAACATAGTAAAAATTATAGTCAATAGAAATAATTCATTCTATACAATTTCAACATCAAATTAATGAGAACCAAAAAGTCATCCAACATTGGTATCCTATTAACATTGCATTCAAAAGCAATCTAAAAGAGCAAGATCAAGGTAAATAACTCAATACAATTATTAATCTCATGTCAACTCCAATTAAATGAATTTCATAAACTATTGATTTACATTTGGAACCATTAATATATGTTTTATTGAGTGGTCTAATCCACTCCATGAAAGAAATAAGATCAAGATATTTTTAAACAATGACCACCTTTCATAAACTTCCATAGATGTGAAATGCCATAAAATTCTAGTTGCACCAAAGAAATGTATATTTTTTAAAGCTCGTTCCTTTTTATCTTTTGGCTTATTATGATGAACTATAACTGATTGAATGTTTGAACATGATAAGTTGATGATCACCGAGCTGCAAAAGTGAATGCAAGACATTAAATCAGTTAATGTATTGTGTTGTCAATATTGATGTCAACTTGATATATAGTTTGATTGTTCATATACATATTGGTCATAAACTTGAAAAGATGAAGAGACAAAGTTTATGTGGTCGGTAAAACTTAAAAGGTTTGTATACACTGACGGACAATGAAGACAGAGCAGTTCACAGTGTATACCAAGCACCGCAGTAACCGAGCAAGAGCTAATTACTGAGCATAAGAGAAGTCAATGACCGAGCTAACTGAAGTTGACGACAGAACAAAACTGAAGTTAAAGAACGACAAAATTACTTAGCTAGCAGAGCTATATTTTGAAGGCATTATATTTTTCCATTAGTATATACAAGGAAAAACATGATCTACACCATCGGTCTACACTACACCGACAGACAGGGCACAGCATTACCCGATGCCAAGGTTACCCGATACTGCCAACTACAAAGCATCCCGACAAACACTATTCAATGTTACCCGATGACAAAAAGGACAAGGGAACCCGACGAGTAACCAACAGTGCAACCCGATGAAACAGCAAAGAGAGGAACCCGACAGATGAAGGGAACCCAACAATCAGTTCAACAAAGGAACACCGACATACTTTCAGTTCAACCCGATGGTCAAGAACCGACAATCAATTACATCCCACAAAAAGTGGATCTGACTTTCCACATCAAATAAATCACTGAAGTTTTATATTTAGCTTCTTGATTTGTTTTAAATCCATTATGTGCGGAGAAAGCGATGTAATTATTATTGTTTTAATTAGTTCAACTGTTTTAAAATATGCAAACTAAAGGATCAAGGTCAAGTTGTATACCTTGGATCAATAGTTAACATTGTAATGCGTGATTCTAGAATAGGTCAAATACTTGTATAAATAGATGCTCAATCTATTGTGAACATGTTGTTCGATGATGATTGTATCCACTGAGAGCATCTAAGGATCAGATAAGAGAATTCATGCAAAAGGACAGAAAAGGATCAATTTAGTTTCAAGAACAGAACACGAGCTACCGACGAGCAGAGAAAATGTATTAATCAATCACTATAGGTGATATTCATATTATGAGAGCTTTGATGGATCTGTGATCAGCAATTATAGATTGCATATAGTCAAGTCAAACATATTGTACTCATTCTAACAAGTGTAGTACACTTAAGAAGTCCTTTCAAGAAAGGTGGACATAATAGTCCTATTGTAAATCTCTTAATCGAGTGCACACCTCATTAGTGTTACTAAAAGCTCTTAACATAGTAGATCTTAATAGGTCTCCACTTTAATACTCCTAATAGGGTAGATCATCAGAAGTGATCAATTGTAAGCCTTTACCGGCTCCCTTCCATTCTGCATATAGTGAAGTTTTGTGGGTGCCATCCCCACCGCAGTTTTTACTTCCTAACATGAGTTTTTTGCAATGTCATATCTTGTGTTATGTGTTTATTACTTTCATGAATGTTTCTATGAATTTTGCAAACAATTAAAGATTATGAATTAATATTACATGCATAAGAAGAACATCAAAAATGGTCGATAATACACTAAAGAATGATTGCTAATGATCAAAGGTGAAAAGTGTTAAAAGTTTTAGAGGTACTCATTCATCCCTCCACTCTCAGTACTACTTCCCATTAATCCCAACAATTGGTATCAAAGCTAAGTCTCTTCTTGGAAAGCTTAAAGGCTTAAGAGCAAAGATCATACAATGGAGAAGTACAAACTTGATAAGAATATTGAGAATAAAAAGCTTGAGATACAAATGTTCTATGAACAGTATAAAGAAGCGAGAATCAAGATGAGAGAGTTGTTGGATGAGAGAAAAGTTATGGCAACTCGGGGCAATGAAAAAGATTATCAAGAAGAAGAGATTCCAGATTTCTTTGAATCTTCATGAGCAAATACAAGTAATGCGTCAGATACATCAGAAGAGAACATCACAAATCTAAAGGAGATCAATCAATATCTAACAGAACAAATAAAGATGTTGTAAATCGGTCAAGAGACCCAGATGGTAAGAATGATTGATGTGATGAGTTCTGCTAGACAAGCTGAAACAGAAAGAACACTAGCTATTGATGACAGGAGGAAGATTAGAGAGAAGCTATAAGAAAAGGAGTTTGAAATTCAAAGACATGTTGAGCATCACCATGAGATTACAAATCAAATTATTCTTATGAGTCAAGAAGCAAACAGAATGAATATAGAACTCATTGAAAGAGTACAGGCTATCGGTGAACTAAGAGAAG
>MU223320.1:3288644-3307272 GCA_018584345.1 Thuja plicata
AAAGACATGTTGAGCATCACCATGAGATTACAAATCAAATTATTCTTATGAGTCAAGAAGCAAACAGAATGAATATAGAACTCATTGAAAGAGTACAGGCTATCGGTGAACTAAGAGAAGAGAATGAGAAGCTAAAGCATAAGGTTAGAGTTCAGCAACATCATAATAAAATTATCAGAAAGGCTGAAGAAAGCAATAAAAGATGGATGATTTTCTTGAAGGACAACGAAGAGTCAACAACAACAATGGTCTAGGCTTTACCGAAAATGGAGAATCATCAAATCAAGCCAATCCAAAGAATGTCTATGAAAATCCAAGACCAAGAAAGCTTACATGCAAACACTGTGGAAAGCAAGGCCACACATCAAATGTATGCCGAGGCAAAATGAAAGGTATTCCTAAATCTACATCTTCATTCATAGGATTCTGTTATAAATGTAACAAGAAAGGACATAAAGCATATGAATGTAAGTCTAAGATGGATCAACCAAAGAAGGAAACCTAAATGCACAAATATTGTCCTACATGCAAAATGAATGGGCACACAAGTCTTGAATGTTGGAAAAAGAAAAGGCAAGCATGGAAGCCTAAAGGTCAAGAAACTCCCTATCAACCAAAGAGAATCGATAATCAATATGTATGGGACTACAGTACATGGATAAATTGTACATCATGTGGTAGATATGGTCACATTGCTGCAAACTGCATGAGAGCATGGACCAAAAGGTCTAGAGGCTAGAAAAACCCCGGAATGGCATGCCTACACTATCATAAAGTTGGTCATCTCAAGAAAGACTGCAGAGACCGAATGACAGAGACAAGCACATATCCCAATGGAAACACCATTGAAGATATCTGGAGGACTAGAGACAAAATGTGGAGAAAAGCTTCAAGCAATGATGAAGCTAGACCAAGCAATGTAAATGGTGACACCCCATCCAATGGATCTGGTGACATCACCACCCCCACTTAAGCTGAACAGGTAAGTATGGGACTACACTACACCAAGTCATATTTTGCATCAGTTCCATTATACAAATTAATACAATGTCAAAATCTGCATAAATAAAGATGCATATTATGTTACTTGTTATAATTCTGATAAAACAACCCCATCGGTAAACACATACTGAATATCATTGGTGAACATAAAGGATGAGTTGTTTACACATACCAAGAATTGTTGGTCAACACATAAAATGGCTATGTTGCCAATGTAACCCCGACACCCGTCGGTAAGAAAGCAAAGTTATAAAGTTGTCATGATAGAACAACGATATCCGTCAGTGAAAGCAAAAATCTTAACAGCCATCCCGAGCATCCTGACAACACTGACGATGATTTTGAAAGTCTTCCCGATGAACTCCATCTTCATGACCCAATGAGTCATTGAGCATTTATGACAGACTTAGGGCAAAATTCTATAAATACTCAACGGGAGCACTTCACTTTGCACACGCGATTTGAAGAGAAAAAGCAGAGTGAAACCAGAGCGATAAAAGATCAGATAGCAGAGCGACCTCAACTCGATCCAGCACACTCCAAATAGATCACTCACAAGTTTCATGGATCAAAGTAAGTACGGAGGGCACCAAAGAACTCTGTTGTTATTTTCAAGAAAGCCCTAAATTTGAAAAATGATGGCAACCACTTCAAGAACTGTAAAGATCAAGAATGATAAGAATAATTTGGTTAGGTTGATAAAGAACAGCACCTGTGTGGAACCAAAGTACAAGATATGCCCAAAGATCACATCGCAACCCGATGAATCCAATGCATTTTCTAAGATTCCACCTAGGGTTTTGCTGATAGAGGATGTAAGGTCCTACATTCACTGCAAGATCACTGAAATAGGTGATCTGGAGATGAATGAAGCTTACAAGAAGCTGTGTGATGCAGAAGGGAACCTGACGGAAGAGCACAAACACTTAGAGGTTAAATGGATAACTAATGCCCTATATTTCCTGAGGGACTTCAAAATCGACTGGATTAGGTTAGTTTTGAGCAGAATGCATGATCAGAAGCTATGGTTAGATCAACCTAAGCAAATCACTAAGGATGTCCTTCATGCTATCACTAGTTATCCAATAACCGACAATCCTAAGGCACATAAGCATCCCTCCAAGCCAGAAGTTGAAAAGCTCACAAAAGCTATGTGGGATAACAGAGGCCTTAAGGTAAACACCATCACCGATGAGGAATTGAGGTTCGGTGCATGTGTAATTGGCTACAAGATCTTCCAAGAAAGCAGGATTAACAAAATTGCATCTACAACAGTAAGCACAACTTACAAGATACTGACAAAGGGAATTCAGATGGATTTGTGTGAGATCCTGTTAAAGAAACTTGATGAGAACATGACAACAATAAGGTCTGCAAATACAAACACATGTAAGTTCAGTTCGCTTATCATGTGTATATTTTTCTACTTTCAAGAATACTTTCCTTCAGTAAGCAAAGTAAAGTGGGCTACAACAAAACTAGTCACATTACAGATTAATGACCTTATAAATTCATTAGGAGATAACTTTGATTCAGTTATGACTGCATACTTCCTTGAATTCAAGGAAACAATGATGGAAAGAGTAAGGATCCCTGAGAAACTAATTGAAAAACATAGGGATGAGATATGTTTTATGGTGGATACACACTTTACACACATAAAACTGGTTGTACCAAGAACATCTTGGTTAGCCCCTCTTGATTATGAAATTAACATAGATCAAGCTACAAATGCAATTGATGCATTGATCAATGAGAAAATTGACAGCAAACAACCAAGGTTTGGCACTTATGAAGAGGCCAGGTCAAAGATAAAAGGAGGCCTAGAAATCAAAAAAGACTATCAACAAGAAGAATAAGATGGTTAAGAATCTTAAGAAGATTCTATCGGTTAATGAGGAGGAACAAGAACAAACAGAGGAAACCGATGAATAGGGTACCATTGGTGAAGGGAAAGATGAGCAAAAATCAGATTCTGAGGCAACTCAGTTTGATACACCTCCACCTCCTACAAAGAAACAAAGGACAAGGAGCCAAACTACTAAGACCGATACCACACCTCTTAAGAAAGGTCAAGTAAGGACCTATAAGAGGAAGCAACCAACAAAGAAAACAAAGCAGCAAATAGAGAAACAAACACCTACAAAGAGGAGGAAAAGAATGGTCAGGACTAAAGCTGACATTGAAGATTCTAAAGAGGATGAGGCTGATGTAGTTAAGAAAATTTTCAGAAATCAAACAA
This sequence comes from Thuja plicata, assembly GCA_018584345.1. Taxonomy (NCBI): domain Eukaryota; kingdom Viridiplantae; phylum Streptophyta; class Pinopsida; order Cupressales; family Cupressaceae; genus Thuja; species Thuja plicata. The sequence goes on from MU223320.1 coordinate 3,291,889, forward strand.
TTGATGGGGCTGTTGATTCTATTGCTGCAACTAGCAACATGTCTGATAGGAAAATCGGACAATGGGATACACTTAAGCCAGAATACCAAAACAAGATACAAGAAGCAATAATCAAGGCAATGGTAAAATTAAAATATGTACAAGGTGAATTTGTCAACCAAATACCCAAAGAGCTAGGTAACCGAATATCTCAACAATGGTCATATGCTCTACACACAGAAAGAGAAGCAAGGGAGAGGGTACGTGTCACACTTATGCCTCCTGAATCAAAGATGGAAGAGATCAAGGAAATAATGAAGAAGAACTCAAGCAAATTTGTAGCTAAAATTAGAGCTTACAAAGTGCTAGAAGATAAGTTTGTAGAGCTAGATACCATGATCAAGACCAAATGGATACAACTCTTAGATCTGCCTGCAGAGTCAACAAGTTTTGAGAATCAGTTACTTCTCACCAACACACCTCATGTAGAGGAGGAGAAAGATAAATCCAGTCCTAAGAACATTGCTTTGGACAATGTTGAAGATATGGAACCAATTGATTTGGGAAAAATCATGGATGATCTTGACATTCAAGACATCACACATTATGACTCTGATAAAGTCCTCAAAAAGAAGATGATGTTATATTCATATCACTTAAGGATTAGATCAAGAAACAAAAAATGGAGACCCAAGCCAATAAGGACATGGATGTTCCTGATGAAATATGGCCAGAAACATCAATAATTAACATCACAGGTCTGGACCCTGTCGACCAAATACAAAAGGATGAAGTTGTCACTGCTCAACAGGATCAAACTGATGAGCGGGACACAAATCAAGATACAACACAAGTGAGCACTCAGGATAATATGCCAGTGCTAATAAAGGCCATAAATATACTAGAAGGTAATGAAGGATCTACTGCAAAAGATACAGGCACACCCGGGGACAAGGGTGATGTAGAGGCAAAGGACACAACCGATGCAACAAAGGATACAACTGCAGAACAAGCTGCAACCGATGATCAGAAAGACAATTATACTGATCAAAGTAAAGAGGAAGTGCAAAAGGTATATCAGGATGACTTAACTGCTTATTCAAAAAGGGCAGAAGACCATTGCAAACATCTAGAAAAAATCTTTCAGATATCCCTTGAATATAGGATATCATTGAATCCAAAGAAATGTCATTTTGTTGTCACTGAAGGGAAATTATTCAGACATATTATATCCAGAGATGGAGTAATAATAGATCCTGAGAGGATTACATCAATTGATAAAATTGAAATTCCTAAGAATGTCAAAAAGATTCAATCATTCTTTGGATAGATAAACTTTGTCAGGAGTTTTGTCCCTAATTTATCAGAAATAATTAAACCAATTGCAATAATGTTGAAGAAGGGTACAAATTTGAAATGGAGAAATGAATCTTTGGAAGCATTTGTAAGTATCAAAAAACCAATTAAGGAATCCCATGTCCTTAAGTCTCCAGATTATGATAAACTGTTTCAATTATTTTCTTTTGCATCATATCACACTATTGTTGTTGTCTTGTTACAAAAGAATAATAAAGGATATGAACAACCGGTAGCATTCTTCAGTAAGACTCTTCAAGCTTCTGAATTAAATTATGATATTAATGAGAAGCAAGCTTATTCACTTGTGAAGGCAGTGAAATCTTTCTGGCCTTATTTGGTAGGAGCGAAGGTGATAGCCTATGTTCCTAATGCAGCAATAAAGGATATATTCAAACAATCAGAGGTCACTAGAAGAAGATGTATATGGATGAATCAAATTTAGGAATTTGATATAGAAATTTAGATTACTAAAATTGTCAGAGGACAAGAATTAGCAATATTAATGGCAAAATCAAATATGGATGCATTACACGTAAATCAAGTGGATCTAAGTGAAATTCAAACAAGCATTGAAAGATGCCCTTGGTACACTAACATAATGTATTTTTTTAAACATATGAAATGTCCAGAGAATCTTACAGATAATCAGAAAAGGACAATAAACTTGCAAGCATCTAAATATGTTTTGATACAAGGTGATTTGTACTGGAAAAACATGGATGGTATACTTCTCTTTTGTCTAGATAAGTATCAGGCAAAGTAAGTACTCAAGGATCTTCATGATGGACAATGTGGATGACATTTTTCAGCAAAAACCAGTGCACATAAAATATTGAATGCAGGATATTATTGGCCTTGCATATTTAAGGATTGTCATACATATGTTCAAAAATATGAAACATGTCAGAATTTTTAAGGAAAACTAAAGTATGATGGTGCATTGCCTCTTAATCCCATGAATACTGAGGAACCATTTCAAATGTGGGGAATAGACTTCATAGGAGAAATAACTGATACTTCTAGTGGTGGACATAAATGGATCCTAGTGGCCATTGATTACTTCACTAAATGGGTGGAGGCCATACCTACTAGACAAGCCACTAGTAAAGTAGTGATAAAATTATTGACTGAAAATATATTGACAAGGTTTGGTGTTCCCCATAAAATTGTTTGTGATAATGCTATGTGTTTCAGATCTGCAGAGTTCACTGAATTTCATGAGAAGTATAGAATAAAGATTTCTTATTCATCCTCTTATCACCCACAAGGGAATGGCCAAGAAGAATCTAGCAACAAAAATATTATGAAGATTATTAAAAGAATGTTGAGTAACAACAAGAGAGCATGGGATTCTAAGTTACCACTTGCACTTTGGGCAGACAGAATTATAGTTAAAAAATCTACTGGATATGCACCATATGAACTTGTCTATGGAAAGAAAGCTCATTTACCATTGAATAATTTGTTACCAGTGTACAAATTTATGAATGAAGAACAGTGGGAAGAAGTGGATTTCATGGAAGACAGATTTTATCATCTTGCAGAATTGGATGAAATGAGAAATCGGGCTCAAGAAAAAAATAAGGAATTACACCAGAAAGTTAAGGTCCTATTTGACAAGAAGACCACTGAAAGAAAGTTTCAGGAAGGAGATTTAGTGCTGAGATGGAATGTAAAGGATCGGGACAAAGAAAAACATGGAAAATTTGATGCCCTATGGGTAGTTCCTTTTGTCATCATCGGTAAGGGAGGTGAGAATTCTTATCTTTTACAGGATTTGGAAGGTTATCCTCATGAGCTTCATGTACATGGTCAGTATCTTAAACCTTTCTTCTCCTAAATATTGCAAATGAAGGTTTTCTTCCTTATTTGTATAATATATTTTGTATTCTTTTGTTCTTCTAATGGTCTGCTTTTCCAGAGATAGCTAGGATCTTGTTGTGTCTAGGTATGAACGCACATCCCCAGAAAGAGCCACTGGTGTTACCCAAATTTACAGACAAATTTGAATGGCTAAACAATTTAGGGAAGTATTTTTTGCATTCATTATTATGGTTTATGCTTTCATTTGTCCCCTCCTTTTATAAGTTATTTCTTGCTTTATCCCTAATTTTTGCATTTATCTGGTTAATTCATGCATTTACCTTATCAGATTTTCTATGTTTTAAATCTTGTATCCTGCGGCTTGATTATATTTGAATTCATAAATATAGCCATTGTCCTTCTTTTTGCGGTCTCTAATTTATTTTAATAGCCTTTTTGTAGGAATATTCCTTACTGTCTAGCGACTGGGCGATATCTTCTAGTCGTGTGATCTCAGAGACAAATGAAATATGCTCTTATGTCTTAGAGTTTTAGCGATGTCAATTGATCTCATTCAAACCTGGCTTTGATCCTATGGTAATCACTGAATCTCGTATTAAACCTAAGGTTAAGGAAATGATCTTGCGACTTGGAGACTCACTGTAATTTTGAAAACCCAAGATCAAGGTGTGGTTAAAGGTTAAAGTCATGGGTTAAAGTAAAGAGAAGACAAGTACCTTTTGATCGGACAGTCAGCGTAATCGCTTAAAGAAAAACTGCACGAGATCTATCCATCAATCCATTACACCTGAGTGACGTGTGTCCTGGGCCCAATGAAGATAAAGAAGAGGACAGCGAGGATATAGGTGGCACCATATGATTGATTAGAAAAGGTTGATAGGGATATACATTGGCTTATATGTCATATTTTTTGAAAGCTTAACTATCGAACAACATCTACGGTGGGTGTAATGGCTTAAAGTCAAGATGCAAGATATTTACCCATTAAGCCATTACGCGATCTTGACACATATCCTAGGGCCATAGATGTTGTGAGAAATGAAGTGACAAGGATACAGTTGGCGATTTCTAATTAGTCGACCAGGATGATAGGGACATATTTTATTTCAAAAGTTGGCTAAAGACTGAGCATATTCAATGTTAATCGAACGGTTGACATAATGAATTAATAAAAAGATTCTCGAGATCTAAAACATAAGCCATTAATTCATGTCGACGCATGTCTTGAAGTGATGTGGGCCTTGTTTTCATAAAGATAGACGAAGATTAAAGTACTGACAGAATCAACAGTTGACGTAATGGCTTAAAGTAAAGATGCACAAGATCTAACTTATAAGCCATTACAAATGAGTGACATGTGTTTTGGGACCCATAGATTCTAAGCAGCGAACAAAGGTGACCTACAGTTAAAATTTGGTGATGAAAAATGGTAGACGTGATGACTTAATGAGAAGATGCATGGGATCTATCGTATAAGTGATTAAGCTTGATCTCCACGTGTCCCAGCCCCACTGAAAGATGATATGAATGAATATGAGGATCTACGATGTGGTTCATGTCTGATCTATGATCAACTTTCAATCGCAATGAAGAGTTGCATGATCTTTATTTTCTGCGAGAGCGCGATTGGACGACACGTTTCTAGATCGGTCAAAAGGCAGAAGACTTGGATGGAAACGATGCAAAATTTTATTTATTATTCTTTAATGTTTATTTCACTTTTAATAATATTATCATGTTTACTTAGGGTTTGGGTTATTATTTGATACGTCGGCATTGTTGTGTAGGGTTTCAAAGGTGGTGAATAACAAAGTAATGTGATCTGCAGGAAATACTGGGAGATGATACGTCGTAGACATCAAATGTATAACACAGAAGTTAAAGAAATATCAGAGATCTATAACAGATTTTAAATGAATTATTTAATAAATATTATCTTTTGATCAATAACTGTGTTTTAAGGATGATAATTCATTCCTTAATTGTATTTTTGACTGTTGAGTTGTTAATCTAGGGATTTGGGTTAGTAGATGAACCGTCATGTTGATCTGAAGAATGTTCACATCCTTTTGAATTTGTATAAAGGATACCAGGATCAATACAAAGGCTCTCTTAGTCTCTCTCATTCTCTCTCTCTCTGGGAAAGTGAGGTTACCATAGTCAGATCGGATAGTTTTTTATCAACAACTGTAACATGAACTAATTGTACCATTTATTTTATTTAATAATATGAGTAGACCTTTTTCTTTCACCTATGGAAATAGATATATTTTCATTTACAATCAGTCCCTCAAATAAACCATTATAACTTCTTTAAAGTGATAGTTCGATGTATATGTTTCCTGATTTGATTAATAGTTGTTATTCTCAATTGGTTTTCTCATCTTGCATGGTTAAATCTTGTTGATTGAGGCCTCAGTCAACTGTTCTAGCATTTGAGAAAGTAATATCCAATTGAGATATATCTTAATTCATTTTAAGGTTGCATATTCATTCCATAACACCTTTGAAGTGATAGTTTTCTTGTAAAATTCTCTCTGAGGTTGTACAAAGGATTGGATGATATTGACTCTATTGTTCGTGAGGAAATAAGGCACTAATATGAATTTATATTGGATTATGGTCATTTGGTTCATTGTTCATATTTTTTTGATAATCTATCCATCTATACTTTTCATTTACATATATACAAACATTCTTAATAGATTGATACTTTCAGTTAGCATTTGTGATTTACAGCTTTCAGTTCAGGTTTTCTTTCAATTGCCTTGCCACAATTTGGAGGAAGAGAGTGTTCAAGATCCATTATCTGCTATAAAATGCCTTGAAGTTTGAAGGATAAGCTTAAGGTATAGGCCTACCAGCCTTGGTTCCGTAGAGCCAGAATTGCATAAGGTTTAAGCTTGAGTTAATTAAACCTTGTTAGTTGGCCAGACCACTTGGGTTTCCTAGCATTGGATAGGCATGTCCATAGGAGATCCAATCTGCTAATTTGAGCACCAACAAATCTGAGAATGAAAGAAGGAGAGAACATCACTCAGTACTGTGACAGAACCAAAGAATTTGTTAATGCTATCCATGAAGTAGGAGGAACACTTGATGAAGAAACAATTGTAAGTAAAATTTTGAAAACCGTACTTCATGTTTATGTTATTAGAGTATCTGCAATTCAAGAAATGAGAGCAGTAGCTAGTAACAATGTTACTCTTGATAGTTTTATTGGTAGACTTATTTTGTTTGAGATGAACAACTACGACAACAGTGTCTTACCTACTATTGAGTCTGCATTCAATTCTTCTCTAAAAATAAGCAAATCTAGTAATAAACACACTATGAGAAATGATAGTGACAGTGATAGTGATGAACAAGAGCTTGATGAACTTGAAGCACTAATGGCTAGAAGATTACATAGAGGTAAATGATGATATAAAGCTAAAATTACGATTGGTCTATTTTAATTGCAAAGAAATTGGACATTTTGTTGCTAGATGCCCTAACAAGAGAAAGGATGAAAGAGATAATAACAGATCTTATGAAAAGAAGTATGATGGAAGTGATGACCAAGACTATAGAATCAATCGATACTCTGACAGAAGAGATAATCAAGATTACAAGGACAAAGGCAAGAAGGCCTGTTACCTCACTGAGAACAAAGCTAAAAATTCTGATACTGATTCTGATGAAGATGTTGAGGTAGTATTTTTTGCTATGAAGGATGATTCAGATGAAGAAGAAAGGTATGTAGAAACAACAATCATATCTAAATTTAGCAAAAATGATGTCTATATTATTGATAGTGGTTGTACTCCTCACATGACTGGAGATAAAGTAAAGTTTGAAACTTTTGAATATTATAATGGTGGATCAGATAGGATAAGTAATGACTCACCTTGCCCAGTTGAAGGAAAAGGTATCATCATGTTGAATAAACTGATCAGATGTGAAAATGCATATTGGGTGAAAGGACTTAACTATAATTTGTTGAGTGTTTCACAATTGAACAACATAGGACATCGAGTTGCATTTGAGAAAAAAGGCAATGATCTATAATGGAACAGGAAAGTTGATTGGTACTGGTGAACAAACAAAAGGTAATATATTATATCTTGATAATATTAATACCACTTGTTTATTGTCTAGAAATGAAGATGTATGGTTGTGGAATAAAAGTTTATGTCATGTGAATTTTGACAACATGGTTAAGATAAGTAAGAAAAGAAAAGTGAGAGGCTTACCGAGCATTTCAAAGCCCGGCCATGTTATGTGCAAGAATTGTCAAATAGGAAAATTGACAAAGTCTAGTTTCAAGAGAAAAACCTACACATCTAATGCTATTCTAGAGTTAGTCCATACTGACTTATGCAGACCAATGAGAAAAAAGAGCTATTATGGTGATAGATACTTCATTCTATTTGATGATGACTACTCTAGGATGATGACTTTCATGTTGTTAAAAGAGAAATTTGAAGCATTTAAAATTTCAAATGGTATAAAGCTAAAGTTGAAAAAAAAAATGGAAAAGAACTGAAATGTTTAAGATCAAATAGAGGAGGAGAATTTATTTATGATGAATTCACTAACTTTTGTAATGATCATGGAATTACAAGACAGGTTTCTGCACCGAGAACACCACAAAAAAATGAGATTGCTAGAAGGAGGAATAGATCAATTGTTGATTGTGCCATAACACTAATGATTGAAAAAGGCATCACACAAACATTCTGGAGAGAAGTTGTAAGTATTGTTGTCTATACACTGAACCAAGTTCAATTGAAGAAAGACACAAATAAGACACCTTATGAGCTATGGTATAGATACACACCAAATGTAAGTTATTTTAGAATTTTTGGAAGTCAACTTTATATATTAAAAGATGATAGAAATGGGAAACTTGACTCTAAAAGTGGTGAAGGAATATTTCTAGGATATTCTACTATAAGAAAAGCTTATAAATGTCTGAACAAATCTTTTAACAAAATCATTGAAAGTACAAATGTTAAAGTGGATAAATTTGCTGAGAAAAATGATGAGGAAAGCAGAAAGGAACCTAAAGATTACAACAGATTTGTCTACATTGAAGAACTTGACACCTTGCCCAAGAGACAGAACAATGTAACTAAGCAATTGGCTGCACACACTGAGAATTGGGAAAATGCTCACAATGCTGAACCGAGTGATGAAGATCAAAATAAAGAACAAAGATCTGAACTTGTGCTTGCTAAATATGTCAGAAGAAACCATCTACAGGACTAGATAATTAGAGACAAAAGAGAAGGAATGAGAACAAGAAGTAAGTCACTTAACAATAGATGTTTGATTTGTGATTTTGAGCCTAAATTTGTCAATGTTGCACTTGAGAATCAAGAATGGGTTAGTGCAATGAATGAAGAGATTGAATAGATTGAGAAGAATAAAACATGGACATTAGTACATAGACCGAGTGAAAAAATGTCATTGGCACCAAATGGATTTTTAGAAACAAACTTAATGAGAATTGAGAAGTCACAAGGAACAAAGCAAGACTGGTATAAAAAGGGTATGGACAAGAAGAAGGTATTGACTATGGAGAAACCTTTGTACCCGTAGCTAGAATAGAAGGAGTAAGAATTCTACTTGCTTGTGTTGCTTTTAAAGGATTCAAAGTATACCAAATGGATGTTAAATCTGCATTTCTGAATGGAATACTATAAGAGGAGGTATATATCAAACAACCTTAAGGGTTTATTGATCCTAACAAGAGAAACATGGTTTATAAACTACATAAAGCCTTGTATGGATTGAAACAAGCACCGAGAGCATGGTATGAAAGACTTCACTCTTATCTCATTAGTATTGGATTTGTTAGAACAAGTGACAACAATAATCTGTATTTGAAAGGAGATACTGATGATAAGATTTTGATTGTTGAAATATTTTTTGATGATATCATATTTGGAGGTAATGATATACTATGCAAGTCATTTTCTGATGAAATGAGCAAAGAATTTGAGATGTCAATGTTTGGAGAGATCAGATTTTTTCTTGGTCTACAGATTCTGCAACAGGATGAAGGCATCCACATCACACAATCCAAATACATCAAATAAATTATGAAGATATTCAAGATGGAAGACTCCAAACTATTTGGAACACCTATGGAAACCGAATGAAAATTGACAAAGGAAGACAAGAAAACAAAGGTAAATCAGACCTTATACAGATCTATGATTGGAAAACTAATGTATATTGTAAACACTAGACCTGATATAGCACATGCAGTTGGTATAGTTGCAAGATTCTTTGCTAATCCTAAGGAATCACACATGAATTTTGTTAAAAGAATTTTGAGGTATCTGAAGAATACTGAAGACTGTGGTTTGTGGTACAATAAAGAAGACAAATTTGAGCTACAAGTTTGTACTGATGTTGATTGGGCTGGAAACATAGATGATAGAAAGAGCACTACAGGAGGAGCATTATTTATGGGTGACGGACTTGTCACATGGATAAGTAAAAAGAAGGGATGCATTTCTCAATCAACTACAGAAATAGAATATGTAGTTGCTACTGCAAATTGCTCTAACATTGCATGGATCAAGCAATTGTTGAAAGGTATGAATGAGGAAATTCTTAACCTAGTAATTATCTATTGTGATGATACAAGTGCTATAAACATTTCAAAGAACCATGTAATTCATGCTAAGACAAAGCACATATCTATTAAGTATCATTACTTGAGGGAAAAAGTACAAGAGAAACAGGTAATGCTGGAATATGTCCAATCCAAAAAACAACTAGCAGACATATTCACAAAATCATTGCAAAAGGATACATTTGAATACCTGGGGAATAGACTAAGGGTTCGTCCCTTGTCTACTAGTCACTAAGATGACTTAGAGGTTGCATCAGCCTACACATTATCAAAAGATTAATCATGTTGATGCAAACTGAGAAATGGACTACAATGACATATTAGTACACTGAAGGTACTTATCTAAACAACACACCAGAGATATTGTTGGCTACTATAGAGCTATAAAATTTTTGTTTGGCATTATTGTCAAAGGGAGAGGAAGATTCAATAAAATATCTGGAATGATGAGGGAGAGAAAGAAATATCGATCAGGGAGAAGAATATATAAAGGGAGAGAAAGATTCAATGAAATAACCATCCATCCAAGGGAGAGAATTGGAGAGAGTTAACACTGCATGTCTATCCAGAAAAGAGAGAAAATATTCTACAAGAAAGGGAGAGACAAAATCAGAAGACATAATTTCTACACCTATCCATTAAAGTGAATGAAGAAAGGGAGAGCACACATCATAATCAAATCTAAGCTAGAAGAGATAACCAAGCTTCATATATTTGAATTGGTTATAGAACAATAAGTTTGGTATGATATGGCATATTTCATATTGTATTTCCATCAATGCCAAAAGGAGAGATTGATGAACTATAACTGATTGAATGTTTGAAGATGATAAGTTGATGATCACCGAGTTGCAAAAGTGAATGCAAGACATTAAATTAGTTAATGTATTGTGTTTTCATTGATGTCAAATTGATATAGTTTGATTGTTCATATACATATTGGTCATAACCTTGAAAAGATGAAGAGACAAAGTTTATGTGGTTGGTAAAACTTAAAAGGTCTGTATACACTGAGTGACAGTGAACACCAATGGACAATGAACACCGAGCAGTTCATAGTGTATACCGAGCACCACAGTAACTGAGAAAGTGTTATCGAGAAAGAGCTAATTATCGAGCATAACTGAAGTCAGTGACCAAACTAACTGAAGTTGATGACCGAACAAAACTGAAGTTAAAGAACGAAAAAATTACTTAGCTGGTAGAGCTATATTTAGGGATTGACTGCTTTATTTTCAACAATCAGTTAAACTAAATCAAGAAGGATATTTAAAGCATTTTTTATTCACAGTTATTAAGGAGAGATTTTTGGAATAAAACTAAAGCAGAGCTTTACAGCATAAAGCAAAGCATGGTGAGTTTTACGGATCAAGAAGTGATCTATGACAAAAGCAATGAGATTGAGCGGTTAATCATGTCTATATAAAGAGACAATGAATTCATTATCAGAAAGAGGAAGTTGAGTATATTCTGGTGAAGATAGAATTCTTCATGCAGATCTGATCATACAGGCTGAAGAACAGAGACAAGGAATTTTGTAGACACTAAGCAACAGAGGATAGATCATTCACCAAGTAGAACAAAGAAAGAGAGAAAAGGAACTGAAGTGAACATTGATCAAAGAGGTATTATTGGACTAGCAATAGATTTGAATATTTTCAAGTTAAAGTTATATTTTAAACAAATCATTTACTGTATCAGTTTAACCATTGATCAGAAAATCTCTTAACCGAGTGGGATTTAATAGTCCTTATTGTATTGAGATACTCAAGAGTATCAAAAGGTTTTCTTGTTGACAGCATAGTGAATGCTAGGACAAAAGAAAAACTGTTAGTTTTGAATCCTCTAACAAGGTTGCACTTAACTGTGTGTATTGTAACCTTTAACAGGGTTGGTTCTTCACCAAGCTCACTTCAGAAGAGTGAAAATATTTTGTGTTACCGGTCCCAGGTGGTTTTTCCCATATTGGGTTTCCACGTTAAAATCTATGTGTCAAATGTGTATATGTTTCATTGCCTTGATATTTTTTTTTACACATTATTGAAACTAGATTGGTCAGTTAACACTAATTTTATTTACTGCTACTCGGTAAATCCTAGAAAAGATAAATAGTATATCTTACCAAGAAGTTTATATTTGATAAGATTACTTATGGCATACATCTTGATGATTGGGGACTGAAAGATAACTGAGGATATTATATTTGAGATATAAGTTTTTGGTTGGATCTTTTAGAATTATTTTTAAGGCCACTAATTCACGCCCCCCCCCCCCCCCCCCCCCGCCGTCTCAGTTATTTCTAACATATTAATATATCCTTAGGTTTCTAAATGATATCAATTTTTTCCTTCTTACAAAAATACACAAATTTAAAACACATCTTATAAGTCAAAGGGATGTAGTTCAATTGGTTAAGTAGAATTGTTGAGTTGAGGACAATAATATTCAATAAAAACGCATCTCCCAAAGTTCAAACCCATAAGAACATGCTCAAAATAATTTTGAAACTTAAATAACATTAATGAATGAAATCCCTTATACATAATTATTCAACTCAAAGATTAGTCTTAAATGTATGTTTACTCAAATTATTATTACGCACACACACATATATGCATACATACAAATATATATAGACATATACATACATATATACATATCCATACATACATACATATATATAGACATACATAGATACATACATACATAGATATACATGTACATATACATATACACACACACACACATCACAGGTAGTCCCGTAATCCATCTCGATGCCCAAATCACTTTATCTAAGTCTTATTTTTTGCCAAGTTGGGTCAAGAAGGGGCGAGCTGAGGCGAGAATAATTTTTTTAGGATGTACCAAGTCATGCGTAAGCCAAGTGCATCAGGTGAATTTAGACTTTGGATTTAAACTCGACACCACTGAGGAAAAAAACCAAGGCTCAAATCAAATATGTTGCCCATATAGGTTCATAAATAAAAGACAATCTAATTATTTTCATTAAAGAATTCTCCCTAATCTTTTCCAATACCCCTTACACATCAATGCTAAACCACACCAATAAAAAAATAGCTCTAAGACTAATTTATCCAAAGCAAAACTCTCCCTTGAGATAGCTCCATATTGATACTTTGTATGGTATATAGTATGATTAGGAGAGGTTTTTTATGCGCAAAAGCTATTCAGACGCAAAAAATGGCATGCATATATATATATATATATATATAGAATATTCATCCCATACTCGCATGATGTGGCAAGACAAGACGGGCTTGTCTAGACAAACAAAGAGATGGATGGGAAAAATTGGACGACTGAACAGTAGATGGTAGACGGTCACATGGGATATGATGGTAGACCACGTGGTTAGGGAGATTTCAGCTAACAGGAAATATGGTAGAAAGAAAATTTAAAAATTGATCAAAATATAAGTGAAATGCCACAATGGACAAGCCATTCATTTTATACTTTTGAGGGACATTGGGGCAAAATAAACGAAGAGCTATGGGAAACAAACACAGCCAAGTACAAATTTTACTAACCATGTGTGTGAATTTAACAATTTCATTGCAGACGATGAGGAATGTTAGGATTCTTTTGAAAGAGAATATTTTTTTTTATAATATTATGCATTGCTCCTTTTCTAAGTCAAATATGTGCTCTAGGGGGTTTGGAGGGAATACGACAAGTTTTGGTAGACCTTTGTGTGGTAAATAGGGACAAAGAAAACCAGGTAATGTATATGCACTCAATAATGTTTGTAAGTTTTCCATAATGTTAACACTGTAAATTAAGAGGATATTAAAAAATGGTTTCGAGAGAAGGGGTTTTTAGTTGTCGAGCTCTATTTGGAGGGTTTCAAATTTTGAAGTTTCTTAAAACCAACTTTTCAGTTTTTTATAGGGTTTGAAGCTCCAACATTTACCTATGAATAAATGTTTCATAAACAACATATTATTGTTTGGTGTCACATTTTCCTTTTTGTCCATGTATCATGCTATTTTTTTCTTCAGAATAGACGACCCCTTTTGAGAGTAGGGGTTTTTATTTATCAAGTTCTATTTCTAGGGTTTAAACTCTAAAGTTTCTTAAAACCAAGTTATCAATTTTTCCTAGGATTTGAAGGTCTAACATTTTGTTGTGAACGAATGTTTCATAAATAACATATTATTGTCTAGTGTCGTGTTTTCCTTTATGCTTATCTTTTAGGTTTTTTCACTACTGGATGTTGTCTTTTTTTCCTGACTGTTTTGTTACACTGCCTTTTCTCATCCCACAATTTGTTTTTAAAAAAAAGCTTTGTATAAATCTGAAATTTGCTAGGGATTTGATGTTACACAATTTGAAAATGTCATTTGGTTGGTTGCACTCATTGGTTTTCCATTTTGTTCATTTTACTGAAGCATTCTGTAATTTTCTACCAATGGTCAATCTTATGTTTTCGATAAAAAGCAATAGAAAGAGGGTGATCACCTGTGGTACAAATACAACACTCTAGATACACATTAGCAACATATTAAGCGTATCCAAAACACAAAGTAAAGCAGAGCCAAACAACACAGTATGTCTACTGCTATCAAAAACTATCTTAAGAAATTCAGAGCACCACCACCATTTATCAACAAACCCAGAATTACCAGAGTCCAAAATAGAGTACTTAGGAAAAAAATTAAAATCCACATCATGCTACGCAGGGGTGTAAATAAGAATAACAATATTAGTCCTAAGGCTATAGCAGAGAAAGTAAAAACAACCCCTTGGGCTAGCACAATTATCCATAGAGAAACACATAAAAATGATCAGTTGTCTTTCCACAACCACTTTGACAATAGAATGTTTGCCCACTCCTCTTAGAGGAACTTAAAAATCTCCCAAGGATCATCTTCTTCAACAACGTGACCTCCAAACTTCTTCTCATGGAGAAGACAAAGGATGGTAGTGGAGGTGTGCATAAATTTGAGAGCAAATTTGCTAACATTTTCTAGATGGTTTCTCAAACCCTCCATTTCTACCTTTAGCTGAAACACCATTTTTTGCAGATCAAAAATTTGGTGTTTAAACTTACCCACCACGCAACCAGAGCCAACGTTTCATTTCATGATCTCTTCAATGACATCATTGCTCAAGTTATGTTTACTTTCAGTGCCCTTTTTTTCTAGCAAACTCCACCGAGTCCTGGTCTCTTTTTAATATATTATTTATAGCCTTTTTCCCCCTCTCTTTAGCCAGTCTGTTTGAGCAGCGGGTCTTACACATCTGGGTGTCAATATTGTAACACCCCAAAATTGGCACCTAATAATCAATCAATTTTGGTGCATTTTCTTATCTTTGAAGTCCTATTGTATTAGGCAAATTCTTCTCCTTATTGACTTTAATTGACTGAGTTTCAAATGCAGAAAACCCAAATTTGCATAAATTTGACATTACATTTAATTCCTAATTTCTTAATGATTATTAGCTAAAAATCCCTATGATTAATTGATTTAATTCTAAAGTCTTAAGTGCTTTTAATTAAATCAATTCCACCCCCTTTGGCTAATATACATAAAAGGAATTGAAAGGTTATTTAATTATTGGATGAATTA
>MU223320.1:3322742-3333989 GCA_018584345.1 Thuja plicata
ATATACATAAAAGGAATTGAAAGGTTATTTAATTATTGGATGAATTATCCTCAAAAAGGAATTCCATAATTCCATGTGAAAGGACACGTATGTGGCAATAATTCACCCTTTTATTTAAATAATCTTTTCTTATTTGTCTCAAATGGAGAATGAAGAGACAACTGTTTCTTTTCAAGAAACTCTTCATCCTCTTTCCATGATTTTCTATAAATTGGACTTCTTTTCTTCATTAGAGGAGGATTTTGGAGAGCATCAATATTATAGGCAATTTGCATTTGAGTTCTTTCATATTTCAAGTTTAATTTTGCATAAATTAGTGTAAATTTCAATTGGAATTAAAGATATATGCTTTCATTCAAGATTCATTTCTATATCTAATATTTCAATTTGATTTTTTCAAGCTTTCATAGATTACAAGAAATTCAATTCTAGACTAAGAGTATTTTCTTTTTTGCTAGTTTAATTCCATTTTACGTCCATAGAGCAGTTGCAAATCATTCTTAGATTAGTGCAATTCAATTTCTTAGTTTAATTGCATCTCTTTATATAGACTAGTTGCAGATTTCTCATAGAATAATGGCAATTCTTCTCTTCTTGCATTCTTAAATCCTCCATGTTAGCAATGGTCAGGTTTTTGGCTCTCGTTCTGAGGGTAAAACTCAACATCCACATCTAATTAGGAGGCAACAGGTCACCTCAATTGAATTTTCAGAACAAACAATTCATGTTTGTCTTTGTGAATTGAACGATTGTATAAGGACTATGTTGTGTTTGTGTTGAATTCAGAGGTACACATTCAGCATATAACAAATATGTCCCTCAGAAACAAGATTAAGGACAATGTGTTTGGCTTTTGACTAGGGCGGAGGTCAGGGGCCTCTAGGGTCATTTCCCTTTTGTTATCTCCCGTAGAATCTGAGGCAAGGTAAGCTTCAGAAGACTGAGGGATCAAGGAGGGGTTTTTTATTGGGGTATTTTCCCTTTGACCTAGAGGGAGGGGGAGGAGACCATGATCTTGAGACCCATAAGGAGAGGGATTGGGCTACTGTTGCGTGTCATTTAGCACAGAAATGGTCAGTGGTGGGAAAAATGTTAATATTATTTGATGGTCTTGGTTTTATCTTTTGTTGTAATTACTTTTTCGTAGTTGTATTAATTTCATGGTTTTCAATCTAATGGTGGGTGGTTGTACTCACTGGTTTTCTATTTTGTTAAGTTTAGTGATGCTTTCTGTAATTTTCTGCAGATGAATCATGTGTTAATATAATTTATTGGTCTTGGTTCTATCTTCTATTGTAATTTCATTTTCCTGGTTGTAGTAATTTTGTGGTTTTCAATCTAATAGAATATGACATTTCAATTTAAATGAGAAAGTAGCTCTATTATCTCTGATATTCAGAGGATTTAATCCATTGTACCTCAATATTGGTTAATTATGGAATAACATATACTTTGTATACCATATCATCATGACATGGTATGTATAGTATGTATACCATACCAAGATTATTTGGATTTTCTTTCAATGTTAGAACATGTGTAAATGAAAAATGCATAAAAAAAATATTGCATGATGTATTTGAAGAACCTTTAGCATAAATAAAAGGAGCCAACAACAACCTATAATAAATAGATGTTACATGAACTTTGTTACACAACTTCAACATAGAAAAAAGGAGCCAGGTAGGGTCAATATAACTACAAAAAGTGCCACCATAGCATCTAAAAGAATAAAAAAATGATCATAATATTTTATGACATAATATTGATTGCATGACATCACAAACCATCCAAGGTTTCCATCTTCATTTATTGGCTTAACACTAACAATAAATCTATTTTTAGATTAAAAAAAAGGTCAATAATACAATTTAATCCTTTAACCCTTGATAATAACATTTGTATGAAACTTTAATAAAATGTTCAATTAACATGATAGATTATATTCAATAAAAATACTCCATTCTATACAATTTCAACATCAAAATTAATGACAACCAAAAAATCACCCAACATTGGTATCCTATTAACATTACATAAAAAAAAATCTAAAAGATCAACATCTAGATAAATAACTCAATACAATTATTAGTCCCATGTCAACCCCAACTTTTAATTTAATAAATTGATTTAGGTTTGGAACCATTAATATATGTTTTATTGAGTGGTCTAATCCACTCGAAGATAGAAAGAGAAGATATTTCTAAACAATGACGACCTTTGATAAACTTCCTTAGATGTGAAATGTCATAAACTTCTAGCTCACCAAAGAAATGTATATTTCTTAAAGCTCATCCCTTTTATCTTTTGGCTTGATAATGTATTTTTAGGTTACCAAACAATATTAATTTTGTCCTATTTACATAACTACAGAAATTTAAAACACATCTTAGTCAAAGAGATGTAATTCAATTAGTTAAGTAGAATTGTTGAGAGTGATAGTATGTGATAAAAACTCATCTACCAAAGTTCAAATCTATTAGAACATATTCAAAAAAGGATTGAAACTAAATAATATTAATAAATGAAATATCTTATACATAATTATTTAATTCAAAAAAAAATTCTTAAAGATATGTTTACTCGAATTATTATAACTCGTATATAAAAGACCAAAATACTATATGTAATCTAATTATTTTCATTAAAAAAATCTCCCTAATATTTTCCAATGCCCCTTACACATAAATGCTAAACCATGCCAATAAATAGCAGATATCAGATTCTGGGCTAACCCCTAGCTTCCTGACACCATACTCAGGAAATCTCATTTCTCTCAACTGAGGAATGTTTGGCCCTTTCTGTGGG
Source organism: Thuja plicata (assembly GCA_018584345.1). Classification (NCBI taxonomy): domain Eukaryota; kingdom Viridiplantae; phylum Streptophyta; class Pinopsida; order Cupressales; family Cupressaceae; genus Thuja; species Thuja plicata. The sequence continues at coordinate 3,325,551 of MU223320.1, forward strand.
ATCGCAAGTTTCCAACTTTATCTCTAATGGCAAGTGGATTGACCTTCTCCCTCATCTTCAGGGCTGACCGGACCTGACCACCCTTGCTACTAAACTCAGGGACCTGTTGCTTTTGGTCTGCATCCCTATTACAAAATGGCCTAATAGATTGTTGTGGAGACACACTCAACATGGCGGGTTTTCCTGTCAAATCAGCTGATGGTCTGCTTATCAATGACTGTACTGATATTTCTTTTTGGAGGAAGGTTTGGCAACCTTAATTAATCCCTAAAGTCAACTTTTTCTAGTGGACCATTCTCCATGGGAAAATCCTCATGCTCGACAATCTTTTTAAACGAGGATTTAGTCTTACTAACAAATGTTGCCTTTTCAAGAAAGATGAGGAAAGCTCTAACCATAACATGCTTCACTGCAAGTTTGTTGTTGGGATCTGGTAGGAAATCCTCTCTAGACTCATCCTCCCTTGGGTTTCTAACCATAGCATCCAGGATATTCTTCTTGAATGGCAATCTCCCTCACAGCACTCGTTGATCAAATTCCTTTGGAACCAAATCCCCCCGATATTTTGTTGGGTTATCTGGAAGGAACGCAACAACAGGATATTCACAGAAACTAAACTCACAATTAAGGATGTTTTTTATATCAGCTACAAACTTTTACAGGAAAACCTACTGATGGGAAGCTAGAAAAGACCTATTTCCCCTCCTACCGACTTTTTTTGGAAGCTTGCTAAGGAGTGGATTTTGGGTAAGGGGTTTTCCAAATTTGACAACTCTAGGCTTAGAGCCAGAATGGTGACAGTTTGGGTCCCCCCTCAGGAAAATTGGCACAAACTTAACTTTGATGGGGCTGCCCAGGGAGGTAGACAAGATGGAGGGGAAGTTATATGGGATCAATGGGGGAGAATGGTGGCTTCTTATGTTGGCCCCCTCGCTGACCTCTTAGTTAACCAGGCGGAGGCTATGGCGCTCTTATGGGGATTAAATTTCTCCCTTAACATTGGTTTCTCCAGGATTGAGATTGAGGGGGACTCCAAGGTTATTATTGATGTTGCTAGTGGTTTCTCCTTGGTTGGTGGCATGTTGACCCTTGATATTAAGGGGCTGATTGATCACTTCATTGAGTCCACCATAAAGCACATTTAGAGGGAAGGGAATTCTGTCGTTGATTCAATGGCGGTCAGGTTGTAGACGGTTGGCTTACGTTGTTGGCGTGCTGCTAATCGGTTGCCCAAAAATACTCAGGACCTAATTGGGTAGGAAATGAGTGGAATCAACAACAATAACCAAAATGTTTAAAAATCAAAGTATGATTCAGGCGCTAAAAGGCGCACCCCAGAGCAATATCCATTTTAGCTTAGTTGTATATCACATTTGAAAAGGCCACATGGTCGTCGAAGGTAGGATCCCCAATTCTTTTTGGCGGAGGATGTGGATTGCTTGTGTCGCTCCCATCATAAAGTGTCATTATGTCTTTTTATGGCATCAAATACATTTGAGATTTATGGTGATTATTAAAAGATATGACAGGGATTGTTTTGATGGTAATTATGGGTTACAACGTTGTTCCCATGTGTTAACCCTGGTGGTGCCCTTGGTGGTGATTTTTGTGCCTAAAGGAAATTATTTTAGCAGGTTTCATACATGAAAAGATAGATGTTTTAGGCCAAATTTTAACCCCATTTTTACCATTTCACACAACGGCTCTGCTTTCTTTTCGTGCTCTAGTTTTTGGTGGTATTGTGTTGGGAAGGGTTTTTGCTCGTACTGGGTGTGGAATTCTTGGGTGAAGGCTGCTTCAAAAAACTCTGCAAACATGGGAGGGGATCGCCATAGGATTGAACCTGACAAGATTGAGGAAGAGTTCTCCTCAGACCTGATAGTGATGTATTTTTGTAAAGAAGGTGGGAATCTACCCTTCATGAAATGTCTGGCTGGGCATGATGAAATGATATCTCATCAATTTGTCAAAAGCTGGAATGAGAGAAGGGTCACCATTAATGGTATCACTTTTGAGATTAAGGAGGAGGTTATTGGTAAAGCCACGAGAATGGAAACCATGGGCAGGATGTGGAAGAAAACCACCAAAACCCAGGCCAAAATAGAGTTCGACCAGTTCTTTGCCAATGGCAACAAACCTGTGTCAAAAAATGGTAGTTATAGCACGGCTGACCTTCCTAAATTTTGGCCGAAGATGTGCAAGCTTGTCATGAAATATTTCACCCTGGAGGGCAGGTTTGGTACATTCTATAATCACCACCTTCCTTTTCTTAATCATCTTAGGCATAAATTATTAATTTCCTTGCCTTTTTACCTTCTACACTCTTTAGAGAATATTGTGGCCGTTGTGAATGAGGCTATCTCTCTGGGTAAAAAACCCACTTACCTTCACCAGGGGCTTATCTTCAAGATTTATCACTTCCACTGGGCCTTCTGCCCTCTGCCCATTGTGAAAATCACCCAACTTTCCCAATAGAATTTTTCACCCTCGGTCTCCCTCAACCAAGGCATTCCCTTGCCTTCTGGCTCTATTGGTGGCTCCACCCCTGCTGCTAGCCCTAACTCTTCTGGAACCCGCCCTACCCCTGCTCCTCATGTAGGTAGCAAGCATGACCTAACCTTGGAGGACTCTCCCCAGCATGCCAAAAAGTGTAAAAAAATCTACATTAATCTGGACTGCCCCCAGAATGCTGACCCCCAGCCCACTAGTACCCGCTAGTCTTCTCGGCTTGCCAAAGAGAAAGGGAAACAGGCTATGAAGGAGTTGTTCAATAAAGAAGATATTTTGGTTGAGTCCCATAGTAGGGATGACAACCAGAATAATACTGACCTTGAAGGGGGGAAAACTGATCACCAGGACAATGTGGTTGAAGTGGGGTAGGAATATCTAGCCTGGATAATAGGATTGAGAACCCTACAACTGTTGTGGGCACTGGCCTTGTTGGTAAAATCAAGTTCCAGATTGTCAATCTAGAGAATACGGTGACCAAACTGAATGAGGACTTGGCTAACACAAATAGGAGGCTAACGGATTTCAGCAAGTTTTCTCTCAAAGTCATGCACGCCTCTTCCACTACCCTCTGTTTGTTGAACATGAAAGCCTCGGCTGAGAAGGAGTCTGTAGAAGGGAATAGGGAACTCTTCAAATTTCTCAATGAGGAGTAGGTGGACCTGCTGTTGTCGAAGCACTTATGGGACGGGAAGGGATCCAGCTGATAGTGAAGTGTGGGTTGGGGTGTTGTTACACTACGGACCCCAAGCCCTATTTTTGGATGAGTTTATTGAAGTTTAGTTTTAAGCATAAGATTTTATTTTTGTTAAATAGCCCTGTGTGGCTTCGTATTGATTTTTGGTTGTTAAACTTTGATACTGTTTTCTTTTGGGACACTTACCATTGCTTGTTTAGCTTTTTTATTTTGGTTTTTGATAGAGGTAGATGATGGTCATGTTTATCTCTTCTAGCTTTACTGATTTAATATGTTGTTAAGTCTGTTCTGTCAGCTTCTTTGTACTTGGGGTTAGCTCTCTCTTGTTGTTGCTTATATCAAAAACATACTTTTACTTTTAATATTAATCTAGGTTAATTCGTTGGAATAGATATTAGTTTAGATTATTTAATTTTATTACACGGGGTTTGATCATTTATAACAATTGAAATGTATAATTTTAAAATATGTAATGTATTAGAGCTATGAATTTGTTGTTTAGTTCATTGTGGGATGAATTTGGAGATTTAGGATGTCTTTTATATTAATTATTATTATTGTTCATTTTGTTTAATTATGTTTTTTAATGTTTATTTTGATTTATGTAAGGTGGTAATATTATAATATATTGATAGAATTATTGTAATCATAAGATAAATTGTGTAAAATATAAAAAATAATATTCTTTTAATTAAAAAATAGTCTTTTAATAATGTATATGCTCCTAGAAAAGTTAATGTAGATCTTGGTTTCTCTTATTACATCAAAAGAAAGTGTGTAATGTGAATGATATACAAATATAGCTCTCAAATCATGGAATGACTTAAATAAATTATATATAATATCTTCTAAATACAAGCACATAGCAATAAATGTCAGAAATGTGTTCAGTCAACCTTTGGAGGGAAAGATTTTGATGAAAGTTAGCTAATATGAAATTTTAAACTACAACTTTGGGAAGGATAAGTCTACATTCTAGAGGGAATCCTTGCAATGGAACTATGGATGTGCACAAGTGTAATAAACAAACAAATTGGTACAACATATACGATGTGCAAACAAATGTTTTGGGGAAGGGTTAAGTTTATAAGAACATGTATAATAGATGGGTAGGTAACACAAGATAAGGAACATGAATTTGAACAAAATTATGGTTTTCATCAATGTATCTTTGTATGAAGACACTTTCCTCAAAATGTGTGCAAAACTAAATGCAAAATGACATGGGTATATAAATTTTGGAGTTTTGCATAAGGGGGACCAAATTGCGCTATGTAGAACGACCTCTAGGATTTTAGAAGCTGACTCTTCTTAACAAAATTGAAAAAAGGAAAAGAGATAATAAAACATAAAACCTAAGCTAAAAGAGGCATTATGTTTATCTTTAAATGTTTTATTCACTGTAAAACAAAATACAATTAGTTATTTCACAATAACTTTGAAAGAGTTTAAGAACATGATTCAAACACTACACATAGACTATAATTAAAACTAGAAAAGCATAAAACCATAGTAAAAGTTTCTAAATAAGCACAAAATATTTATTTCAATATATTTAATAGAAGCAATGCATCATAAAGACAATAATTACATATTCCAACTCATTCAATTTCTATTATATTTAAGAACATAACATGCTAAGGCTAAAAAAATGTTACAATTGTGAAAAGATGATAAAATTATTTCTGAGTGTTCTTTTTATAGTGGTGATGAACCCCTAAGACAGAGCAGAGCTCTGCTTTTCTACCTAATGTTCCACTGGAAGAGGGATGCCACAATAAAAAAGATTCCTATAATTAAAACAACCCTATGAATCAGCTAGAAATTATGGCATTTGAAAACTCGTGAGTTGTTGACACGTGATGTAGCCACACTTACTCTATGATCAATCTCTTTGAAAATCAGTCAATAGTGAAATTTTATGATGCTTTAAGTTTTAGAGAGGTCTCGACGTGCATTTTTCTTATGTGGCACACTTCGCTCCATTGATTTGCTAAATCGCGGGTGGGCCATGTAGTGTGCTCATGCAACACTTGAATGAATGAATAATTTTAATGACATCCATGAGAGCGAACAATCTAAGGGACCAAAAATCCCAGATCCTTACATGATTTCCATATTCCTTTCCATTTCCAATCTTCTTTTATGAATCTTAACCATAAAACTAGCAGTTTGGTTGATCTTATCCTCTTCAAATAAAATGTGCATGTTGTCAACTTTCAAGATGATTTCATCTTGAGCCTAAATATCGTCATAGGTTGTGCATTCTGTGAGAAAGTGTCATTCAATTTCAATTGTGCACGGCCTACAAAACATGCAAGTTCTCACCTCCCAAGCCTCTTTCAGCCTATTCTATCTACATGTCTCGCACTTGAGATGATGTGATCTCGTCCTCAATTGTTCCATTAACAACCTTGTTTTTCCTTTAATAGAAGCCCCTAAATACGCTTTCTCACCATGCTCCTTGGTTGGGTTAAACTCTTGAATGTAGTAAGCCTTTTTTTGACCAATGTTATTAGTCCACATGGCACTTTGAAACTTCTCTATGAAATTATTTTTTATGTCCACATTTGTATTAGGACACTCATGTAGCTTGATGTTCCATTTATTCAACCACTTTTAATTTTTCTTCATCCAGGTTTTGTTTCTATAGTTAATATCCTCTTCCTTCACAATTTTTGGCTAGCGTTGGTCATGCATGATTTCAACAAGTAACCGAGTTACCAATGATGCCTCCAATGAAAAATTCTCAACTTCCGCTAAAAGAATATCATAAGGTATAAAGGTTTTAACTTTGAGATTGCTTGTGATTAGGTGATTCTAAATTCTCTCTAGCTATCTCCATACATAGTTTGACATGCTTCCACCCCAAACCTCACAGCCATAAAGAACCACCAGTGTGACCAACAAACCATAAAAAGTATTCTTGGTTTTCCAATCACAAATTTTAGTCATTTTGAAACTATTCAGGAGTAAATACAAGACTTTCCATCCCCCTTGCATCCTTTTTTCACTACATGTCTCCCAAGTGAGCTTATAATGAAAGTCCATCCCAAGATACTTGTATTCTTTCACAATTTCCAATGGGCTGCCTTCAAAAAGAAATATAATATGCTTTTATTTTCTCCTTAAAGATAAAATCATAATTTCAGTTTTGGTAATGCTCACTTGCATTCCAACCTCTTGGAAAAACTACTCTAAGGCCCCTAAATGATCTCTTAAACCTTGAGAAGTTTTTGATATTAAAATAATATCATCAACATACAAAAGATGCTTCACCATATACCCTACCAAATGAACACCTTCCCCATCCATTTTGTTTAACCAAGTTTCTAATTTATCAATGTATAACCCAAAAAAGGTTGGGAATAACGGACACCCCTTAACACCAATGTCACTACCAAAATATTCAGACATTCCTTCATCTGTATCCCTATTGAAGCTTTTGTCTCTTCCTCCAAGTTTGCATCCTAGCTACTTGATGCTCTCCATCCCTAATCTGATATGGAAAACCATTCGGTATCAATAAATTTGTTGGAACTATTTGGGAGTTCCAATGAAAGAAAAATTTATAGCATAAACCATCCTATGGGAATACGTGCCAACATTAAAAAATCTTTTAACCTCGACATTGTGATGAACCATAAATGATTGAATGTTTGAAGATGTTAAGTTGATGATCACCAAAATGCAGAAAGATAATGCAAGACATTAAATCGGTTAATGGATTGTATTTTCATTGATGTCAACTTGATATAATATGATTGGTTATATACAAAGTGTCAAAGACCTCAGAGAAACAGAAAGATAAAGGCTATGCAATCAGTAATGCATAAAAGTTCAGTATTCACAAAGTGACAACAAACACCGACATACAAATGCACACCGACGGATAGAGAAACCCAAGAGGAAAGTCACAGTGATGCCTGAGAAATAAAAATGACAAGTATTACCAACGAGTAGAATCAATCATTACCGACAGACAGAAATTCACAGTGTTACCTAACGGACAGACAACCCTGACAGAGATATCTGAGGAGAACTGAAGTGTTGACCGAAGCTAACAAGAGTTAAAACACTGAAAAGAACTAAAGTTCAGAAATGACAAAAGACTTAGCTAGCAAGAGCTAAATAAGGAGTTAACTGGTTGTTAACATTGTTTTCGTTGACAAGTTAAAGCCAGAGATAAGTAAAATCTTTAAAGAAGTTTTATTCCAGTTGTCAAGGAGAAATCTACGGGATAAAACTGAAGTGTTGTTTTAAAGCAATATTGGCTAAGATTGTAGATCACACAAAGAACAATAAAGTCAAGAACTTAGAAATAGTGATATCATGTCTATATAGAGACAATCTAATTCATTATAAATTAGGGGAAGTTAATAGAAGAAGAGGATGCTGGAGATAAATTGATGAAGAACAACTTCATACAGTCCTGATCAATCAATCTAAACAACAAAGCTATAATTCTGCAGACACTAAGCAACAAAGCACAACATCATTGAGTAGAAATAAGTGGATCAAAGGTATTGAAAAGATACATTGATCAAAAAGTTATAATGAGCTTACAATAGATCTGAAAATCTACAAGTCTATAGTTGTATATGTGAACAGATCATTTACTATTTCAATTTAACCATTGGATCAAAAAGTCTCTTAACTAAGCAGGACTTAACAATCCTTTCAATATTGAGATACATCCCAAGGAGTATCAAAAATTTTGATCATGAAGATAGCATGAGATGCCATATACCATTTGACAAACTACACTAGGTTTGGTCATAGAATGTAGCTTAGAGATGCCCAATATCAAGTGACAAACTATTCTATATAAATCCTCTAACAAGGTCACACCTAACAGTGTGTTTGTAACCTTTAACAGGGTTGGATCTTCATCGATCTCACTTTGAAAGAGTGAAAATTTTGGGTTACCAGTCCCAAGTTTTTTTTCCCTTAATAGGGTTTCCACGTTAAAAATCCATGTGTCAATGTGTCTATGAGTCATTACTTTAGTGTTTTGCATTACACATAACTAAATCTGGATTGATCTATATACACTAAGAAATTTACTGTCTTTCAGTAAATGAAAGACTGCTAATCGGTAAACAGTAAGAATAAGGTTTAAAAGTGAACTCCGAGCAGTAGTTATTTGTTAAGATTATTTGAAGGCATACATCTTGTAGGACTGAAGATAACTAGAGGCTTAATATTGTGGTACTAAGTTTTTGGGTTGATTT
>MU223320.1:3334039-3361312 GCA_018584345.1 Thuja plicata
CCCCCCCCCCCCTCTCAGTTATTCTAACAATTGGTATCAGATATTGTGTGCTTAGAAAGGGAGTTTAACAGCTCAATCAAAAGATCACAAGATGAACAAACTAGATGTGCCCAAGTTGAATAAATACAACTTTGCATCATGGAAAAGTAGAATAAGACTCCACCTATCAGGTATTGGAAATGATGTTGTTCGATACTTAGATACTAAATATGTGTTGCCTAAAGGACCTCACACACTTGAGAAATTGAGAGAAAAGCGTGAGCATAATTGCATGATGATAGTGTTATCATTTTAGTTGCCCACTAAATTGGTAAATTGAGATTATTTTACATTGAATTATGGATTTGATAGTTGTTGTCCAAAGTTGCAGAATTGCTTACATTCAGAAGATAAAGTACACATGTAGCATGGAAACTAGAAACAACACAATGATTTCATAAAGGTACATCTATTTAACACTACTATTCAGATATTGAAGACAAATGCTTTGCTTTTGCATTCATGTTAACACTGATAATGTTGTTCTCTAAGTATTTGATCAGATTTAAACTTTCAATTTCATAAATTGAACATTCAAAGTGAATGTAATAAACAAGTATTCCTTCATAGGTTACACCTTTCAATTGTAAACATATAGAAGATGTACAATGTTGAAAGTAATAAAAGAGCATTAGAGGATTTAGGGATCTAAGCATTGCCTTGGAGAGGTCATTTTCATTCTAATAACCGGTCATCTGGATCTTCATGACTTCTGCCTTGTTTTCATTCTAAAGTCTTCTTCTGGTTTTGTCCTGCAATCATAGAGAAAGAGAGTAGTTAGATCAAAGTTGGATCTAAACAATGCAATAATCCCTAAAAACAACATGTTGCAATCACACTTTCAGAACTGCATATCAATTATGTAAACATCAATGCAATAACAAGGTATACATCTGCAATGACTAAATAAAGTATCAAAGGGACATAGTTTTATGAAACCTTTTATTGCATATAGTTGTTATCCTACATTAGGAAGGGATAGATATTTCAGAAAAAATAGAGAACACTAATGTTGTTACAGATTAGAATGCATATGTAAAAGATCTAACTATGTTGTTATCAAAAATGAAAAAAATCATATACACATGGTTCAATCATCAATTGACATCACATAAGTGCTTTATCTCATTACTGTTCTAAGCATTATCATCTCTAAATAAAAAGCTATGGAAAAGAAAGCAGTGATATCCATTTTATAACAGTAGGAATATACAGAATGAAATATCAGTACTATTGTTATAAGGGATGTGTCTGCAGAAGAGAATGAACGTGTGCAAAAGGCAGAGTCATAAAAGATACATTCAGTTAGTTTTCCATGCCATAATGATCAGTGATATCATATGTTCAAATAAATGATGTTATAAAAGATGCTAGGTCATAACAGTGGGTAGATGAATTATGCTGTCATAACAGTGTTCATGTTTGAGTAAGTTTGGAGAGTACAAATGCATGCAGTAGATACAGTCAAGAAGACAAGATGTGCATAATAAATTTAAATTTATGAACATTGCTCATACGATTCATGAGCCTATGCTTGAACCCTATGGGTGAGAATTCTTATAACATTATGCATAATAGTGTATTTTTACATTACTTCTTGCACAGAAGCTACATATTTTAAAGAAATGTTCACACAATCAAAAATAGAAAAACATGTAATGTGTGTAGATCAACAAGAAAATGCTCTTGGCTTCAACAGTAGGAGTTTTTGTTATGATATGATCATGTTGTAGATTGAACATATAATAGGTTTATTTCAAATCAGGAATGTTTATTTCTCAACAACAGAAAGGAGATATGTATGTCTTATTACATTATGGTCACTGTTATTTAAATAAAAAAGGAACAGCATACATCAACATGCATAGAGCTTGTCTTTTCAAGATACAACAGACAGCTTATGGAAACATTCTAGCAAGAAGCATGAAGATAAATGCAGTCAACTAAAGGAACACACTTGCAGATCAGAAATGAGTACCATCAATTATAATGTTGTTATCAAGTACAGTAAAAGAGAACTATAATGTTGTTATCAAGTACAGTAAAAGAGGATGAGCATATGCAAAAGGAGGAATACAATGATATAATCGGCTATAATATGCATTATGACAACATTTATTTAGGAAAAGAAAGGTTACGGAAACAATATCAACTCAATGTGAGCTACAGACAGCAGGGAGGCTTCCAGTTTAAAGATACAAATAGCATGGTCTCCACACAATACAAATTGCAGTCACCTAGTGGAGACAAATAGTTCAATTTCAGCTCTGTATTGTAATGGAATTTGAGCATATATTTCAATAATAGGTATAGATTTATCCAAGCACATCACGGGCTCATACTTCCAGTCCAAAAAAGAGCTCGAGTTGAGCAAAAGATTGCAAAAAGACATGAAAAGATTATCTACAGCAAGAAGTAAACAGAATGACAGCAACATTTTAAAACTCTTTATCAATACAAAAGACTGATGGCGTCTAATCATGAGAGATCACTGTCAAAGGAGGAATACAGTATAACAGCAATAGCAATTCAATGCAAAGTTACAAAAAAAAAAGATAACAAAGACTACAGACAGCCACGTCACAAACAATGGAGAGCTCGAGTTGAGCTTTTATTTCTAAAACTTCAGACTATGGTTACAATATTTTCACCATTAAACTGCAGATTTGTCAACATGTACGGTTTCAAATTTTTAGAAAAAGGAAACATGTATGGAAAAGATGATAGCATTAAAGCTAAATCCCATAACTCAAGGTTTTTTTAAACCATGTAATGCAACAGCAGTTAAATAAGAAGACAATGCAAAGAAAAGAAGAAATAACTTATCTGGGAGTTCCAAAAGTGTAGTCACGACAAACATACAAAGAGCCCAACTTTTCATATTATATAATAGCAGTATCAAACACATTAAGGAGCCCGAGTTTTAAAAGAAGCTCCAGTATCATAGCAGGTAACTCCACTTTGCATAGAAAGTCGCGGTATAGACTATAGAAAAATTTGAGTTCTTAAAGATGCATAGGCAGCGCCATTTCTATGTCATGAGAAGACTCAAACAACACTCCAGATACCAAATAGTTTAACCATTAAATCTCCAAATTACATGGCATCAGAGTCCAAGAAAAGAAAGTCACAGTAAACAATGAAGAGCCCGAGTTCATGCCAATGCCCAGATAAAAATGGAGGATCCAGATTAGCTAAGATCGTGCATAGATGCATGGAGGGAATACTGTTGATATTGTGGCAACTAATCATGTAGTAGGTGTTGATATTGTGGTGACATGTATGGTAGTTATCGGAGGTGAGGGGCGGTAGCCCTGAACCAGAGGTCGGCCCGAAGGGCCAAAATTTTTGGTGCTTTTTCAGGAAAGAGATTTTCTTTTTTGGGAAAAAGAAGACCGACATTGTAAAACCCTAAAATGGTCAATTTTAGAGGTTGCCCTAAAATGCATGTTATAATCGTTTAAGATGTATAATGCATTGTAAGGTTGTGTACATTTTTACTGGATAATAAGAAAGGTTGGATGGCTGTGTAGGTGGACGTAGCCCAGGTTTTGGGTGAACCATGTTAAATCTGTGTGTTATCTGTGTTTAGTTTCTTTCTTCTATTGTTTCTGTGTATAACTGTTTATTCTTATATTTTTCTGATTTTGTCAAACCCTAACAAATACCAGAACCACAAACATGGCGGTAGGATAAAATCAAAACCCTATTCTCTTTCCTCCAGCAACAAAAACAAAATACAAGTGCCTATGCCAAGTTTGATGAACTTTTCAAATCCATCGATGCAAAAGGAGTTAATGCTTTGTTAAACCACAATACCTCGACAGCTTAGCAAGTGCCAGAGTGGGATATTTTTGGTATTGTATTAGTCATGTTGACCTTAGCTTAGGTGGAGTTAGGGTGTTTTATACTATGGTGTCGGCTATGCTTTGGAGTTAGGGTTTTTTATGCAAATGTAGTGGGGGTTCATGTTTTGGGTTAGTTTTTAATGGATTTTGTAATGTATTTTATAAATAGGTTGGTAACACTATGGAAAAAGGATGTAAATCTTTAGTTACCAACTATGAGAGGGGATTTCATTTTCTAAATTTACCTTTAGGGCTAGATTTTTGGCATTATTTATGCCTTAAATTTAGGGTTTTAGCTATTATGGAGGGGCTTTTTGAAAAGTTGCATTGTAGGCATCATTTGAGCCTAAAAATCAGGGGTATCTTTCTATTTAGGAGCACCTTTTTAGAGGGGGATCTCATTTTTGGAATTAGCCTTGGAGGCTATATAACTGAACTCCGTATTCATTTGTAGGTGTTCAGAATTTGAGGATTTTTGAGGTATTAGTGAACATATTGTTCTTTGCCCATTTCCTTTGTATTTTGTAACCATTTTGCTAATTTTGGAGATAATAAAGCTGGTCTTACTATTCACTCATCTTTTCTAAGTTTTTGCTATCTATCCTTCTAAATTTCTGCATTTAAGTGTTTTTTCTCTTTTAAATATAGATTAGTGAATTGCTCAAATTCCTACTCTAGAATTATAGAGAATCAACCTTTTGGAGAAAGTACCTTTTTGTTCATCGAATCTTCACCATTAGTGGTATCAAACCCTAATAGTAAGCTCTTAGTCATCCTAGGTGTTAAGAATTGAAAACTATTGTAGAACTTAGTAATGTGTGTTTTGCAGGTACAGTCTTGCAATTCTGGTAAATCTGCATCCATCTTTGGTGTATCACCTTTCTTATTTAGTTTTCTTTTTTTAGTTCTCCTTCTCCCTTTTCCTAGAAAACCATAAAGATCAATATTAGGTGATATCCCAGATCCAATAGGAACCGACCTAGAATCCGGAGATTCATTCTCTCATCATACCAAAGAGAATGTTTCCATGTTTCAATAGGATGGCTAGATTTTGCATCCATCTATAGGTGCAATCCTAATTAACAATATTTTTTTGCACGCCCAGTAGGACCATAAACTATTTCACAGTACTGAAGAGCTTCATTATTATTGTTGTCTTGGTGTGAACAGCAGTATTTCAGCCTTTGGAGGCAGGATTCAAATACACACCTGGAGACTCTATTGGAAAAGATCTACTGGTTTCAAAAGGTCGAGTGTTGGTATTTTTTAGATCATCTTTTATATTCAAATTTCCAGCTTATTACATGAACAAATATGTCAAATTATTGTGGGCAGCAGCAATACTCGCCACCTTATCATGAAAATAATGTTCAATGGGCTAATTATCAGACATATAAAAATCATCATAAGCATGTTTTTACTCCAAGCTACCATACATTAGGAGGTTATCAATATGTTCAATATGCCCCTAATCAATACATCCCTACACATGCTTATGAGCAGGCCCTCCAACAAGAGGGATCATGGGCACAAAGGGTACAACAAGAAGGTCTACAAATTTTACTTCAAGAATTAGGCAAGTAGATTGATGATGTCAAAAGAGAGCGTGAGATCCAATCATAGCTAGAAGAATCCTCGTATCAAGCTTATATACATGAGCAAGAGAGTTTAGATCGTCAGGCTTATCTTCATCAGCAATCCTGATTAACAACAATTTTTGGCACGCCTGGTGGGACCACGAACTATTTCACAGTACTGAAGAGCTTCATTATTATTGTTATCTTGGTGTGAATAGTAGTATTTCAGTCTTTGGAGGCAGGATTCAAATACACACCTGGAGACTCTATTGGAAAAGATCTACTGGTTTCAAAAGGTCAAGTGCTGGTATTTTTTAGATCATCTTTTATATTCAGATTTCTAGCTTATTACATGAACAAATATTTCAAATTATCGTGGGCAGCAGCAATAATCACCACCTTATCATGAAAATAACGTTGAATGGGCTAATTATCAGCCATATGAAAATCATCATAAGCATGTTTTTACTCCAAGCTACCATACATCAAGAGGCTATCAATATGTTCAATATGCCCCTAATCAATACGTCCATGCACATGCTTATGAGCAGGCCCTCCAACAAGAGGGATCATGGGCACAAAGGGTACAACAAGAAGGTCTACAAATTTTACTGCAGGAATTAGGCAAGCAGATTGATGATGTCAAAAGAGAGTGTGAGATCCAATCATAGCTAGAAGAATCCTCGTATCAAGCTTATATACATGAGCAAGAGAGTTTAGATCATCAAGCTTATCTTCATCAACAAGAACTTGCAAGATAGTTGAAAGCCTAGAAGAAGATGTATGAAGAGAAATTAGCAGCTACAAAGGAAGAGACTTACCCACCTGGTACTTTCCTGAATCCATTGTTTGAAATAGGAATTAATATGTTTAATATAATAGCGTTTGTGGAAGATGTTCCTGTACTTAATCAAGATCAGCCAATTATATCTCAAGAAATGCCTTCTTATTTTCAAGGAAATGCACAGATTGCACAAGTTTTTCTTCCAAGTTCCCTTGAAACTCAAAAGACTGGTTCCCAAGAGCAAGATAAAGAGTTTTGTGAGCCCAGCAAGCTTATTCATCCAAATCAAGAGCAAGGAAATGAGGATCAACTATATGAGTAGCAAATGAAACAATGGGAAGAAGAGCTTGATCGTCAAATTGTTGTTAAGGGAGCAGAGCTGATATTACAAATGGCTGAACAAGAGGCTCCTGAGTGTAAAGTTCCAAGCTTCTTGCATTTTGGGCAAGATGAATCTCCTAAATGTAAAGTCCCAAGTTGGCATACTTCCGTGTTCCAAGAACCTATAAATGAAGAGCCAATTGAGCTTTCATTCCCAAGTTTTAGTGATATCCTTCTAGCACAAACACCTGTTATAGAGCAATTGCGGCCTTATGAAGAATTGAATCCTATCCTTATACAAGAGCATGAAGGTAAATCAGATACAGTTGATCATGAAATTGTCAAGATGGTTCCATGCGATTCATCTCCGGATCAAGGAGCTGAGAGGGAGGTTATTGTTTCAAATCTAATAGAAAAAGCAGCAAAGGCTCAAGATCAAGGAGACTATTTTAACCAGCAAGAGGTGGCTATGCTCTTCTTTGAGGAGTTACCCTCTTTTGTAGATCAAGAGAAGGAAGAGGAGATTCCAGTCACATCAGCACAATAAGGTATTCATGATAAAGAGGCTGATCAAAGCTTGGAAGAGTGTTTTGACAACATTATTATAGACTTCTATGAGAAGATTGCGGTTGAGATGTTAGAATGTGTGCCTTTTCAAGGGTGATCTATTGTGGAGGACATTCTTTCTAATGATTATGTGCAGGAATGCAAGCTAGAACAAAGTGCTCCTGATTCCCAGTGGATCAATAGTTTTGATGAGTTCATAGCTGACTTGACAGAAGATGATGATCCTTTGACCATGGAGGAGGAATCGACATGACTATCAATAATGAAGGATAATCATGAGGAACTAGAGTCAAGAAAAGAAACCAAAGAATTTAGCAGCATAAAGCCAGAGTTTATCATCTCAAGAGGCTGCCCAATCAGGCATCTTTCTAAAATGGGGCTTATTCCTAAAATTTCAATTATAGAGAAGCAGATCCAGCATGTTTATTCACCTCAAATCTTCATTGATATTGGAAAAATCCAAGAGGTATGTGATCTAATCTTTCACTTTCAGGATATGCTTCAAGAGTTTCAGATCATTCAAGTTATATTGCATATATTTTCAGTTGCTCATATGCATGCATCTCATTCATTGTTGGTGAGAAAAGGAAGCTACTTCAATCAGTCTATTAATGGATGTATGTAAGGGTTCTTTGATGATTGATTAGCTTAGGGTAGACTAGAAGTTTTCAGTTATAGTTTGCTTTCTCTAAGTGTTGTTAGCACATGTTTTCAGTTTCAGTTGTGTGGTAGAGGAAACCAAGGACATCATCGATGTACTTCACCATCATGACATGAAAAAGATACATATCATACAAGGCATGGAATCTATTTTTTTTCCACATATCATAAGCATTTCATCCATGCAATGACACTGGAGTACAACAGTAACATCCTTAGTTTTGTTTTAGTTTCAGTTTTTAGTTTGCAGTTTGTTTTTCAGTTTGAGAAGGTTCAGTTGTTCCTAAAATTTGCAGACTCTGGCCCAATGGTTAAGAAAAAGGCAACTGGTTTGATTTTGTTTAGTAGGCAAACACCCCTAAGAGTTCGCCAAAAAATGTTATCATTTTATTTGCACACTAAATTGGTAAATTGAGATTATTTTACATTTAACTATGGATTTGATAGTTGTTGTCCAAAGTTGCAGAATTGCTTACATTCAGAAGATAAAGTACA
Organism: Thuja plicata; assembly: GCA_018584345.1. Classification (NCBI taxonomy): domain Eukaryota; kingdom Viridiplantae; phylum Streptophyta; class Pinopsida; order Cupressales; family Cupressaceae; genus Thuja; species Thuja plicata. The sequence goes on from MU223320.1 coordinate 3,342,331, forward strand.
CATCTAGCGTGGCAACTATAAACAGCACAAGGATTTCATAAAGGTACATCTATTTACACTACTATTCAGATATTGAAGACAAATGCTTTGCTTTTGCATTCATTTTTACACTGATAATGTTGTTCTCTAAGTATTTGATTAGATTTAAACTTTCAATTTCATAAATTGATCATTACATTGAACATTCAAAGTGAATGTAATAAACAAGTATTCCTTTAGAGGTTACACCTTTCAATTGTAAACATATAGAAGATGTACAATGGTGAAAGTAATAAAAGAGCATTAGAGGATTTAGGGATCTAAGCATTGCCTTGGAGAGGTCATTTTCATTCTGATAACCGGTCATCTGGATCTTCATGACTTCTACCTTGTTTTCATCCTAAAGTCTTCTTCTGGTTTTGTCCTGCAATCATAGAGAAAGAGAGTAGTTAGATCCAAGTTGGATCTAAACAATGCATAAATCCCTAAAAACAACATGCTACAATCACACTTCTAGAACTACATTTCAATTATGTAAACATCAATGCAATAACAAGGTATACATTTGCAATGACTAAATAAAGTATCAAACGGACATAGTTTTATGAAACCTTTTACTGCATATAGTTGTTATCCTGCATTAGGAAGGGATAGATATTTCAGAAAAAATAGAGAACACTAATGTTGTTACAGATTAGAATGCATATGTAAAAGATCTAACCATGTTGTTATCAAAAATGGAAAAAAATCATATACACATGGTTCAATAATCAATTGACATCACATAAGTGCTTTATCACACTACTGTTCTAAGCATTATCATCTCTGAATAAAATTCTATGGAAAAGAAAGCAATGATATCCATTGTATAAAAGTAGGCATATACAGAATGAAATATCAATATTGATGTTATAAGGGATGTGTCTGCAGAAGAGAATGAACGTGTGCAAAAGGTGGAGTCATCAAAGATACATTCAGTTAGTTTTCCATGCCATAATGATCAGTGATGTCATATGTTTAAATAAATGATGTTATAAAATATGCTAGGTCATAATAGTGGGTAGCTAAATTATGCTATCATAACAGTGTTCATGTTTGAATAAGTTTGGAGAGTAAAACTGCATGCAATAGATATAGTCAAGAAGACAAGATGTGTATAATAAATTTCAAGTTGTGAACATTGCTCATAAGAGTCACGAGCCCATTCTCGAACCCTATGGGTGAGGATTCTTATAACATTATGCATAATATTGTATTTTTACATTACTTCTTGCACAGAAGCTGCATATTTTAAAGAAATGTTCAGACAATAAAAAATGGAAATCAAACATGTAATGTATGTAGATCAACAAGAAAATACTCGCAGCTTCAACAGTAGGATTTTTTGTTATGATATGATCATGTTGTAGATTGAACATGTAATAGGTTTATTTCAACTCCAGAATTTTATTTCTCAGCAACAGAAAGGAGATATGTATGTCTTATTACATTATGGTCATTGTTATTTAAATAAAAAAGGAACAGCATACATCAACATGCATAGAGCTTGTCTTTTGAAGATACAACAGATAGCTTATGGCAACATTCTAGATAAAAGCATGAAGATAATGCAGTCAACTGAACGAACAAACTTGCAGATCAGAAATGAGTACCATCAATTATAATGTTTTTATCAAGTACAGTAAAAGAGAATTATAATGTGGTTATCAAGTATAGTAAAAGAGGATGAGCATATGCAAAATGAGGAATACAATGATATAATCAGATATAATATGCATGATGACAGCATTTATTCAAGAAAAGAAAGGTTACAGCAGAAATATCAACTCAATGTGAGCTACAGATAGCAAGGAGGCTTCCAGTTTAAAGATACAAACAGCATGGTCTCCACACAATACAAATTGTAGTCACCTAGTGGAGACAAATAGTTCAAGTTCAGCTCTGTATTGCAATGGAATTTAAGCATATATTTCAACAATAGGTATAGATTTATCAAAGCACATCACAAGCTCATACTTCCAGTCCAAAAAGGAGCTCGAGTTGAGAAAAAGATTGCAAGAAGACATGAAAAAATCATCTACAGCAATAAGTAAACAGAATGACAACAACATTTTAAAACTCTTTATCAATACAAAAGATTGATGGTGTCCAAGCATGAGAGATCACTGTCGAAGGAGGAATACAGTATAACAGCAATAGCAATTCAATGCAAATTTACAGACAGAAAAGATAACAAAGACTACAAACAGCCACATCACAAACAATGGAGAGCTCGAGTTGAGCTTTTATTTCTAAAACTACAGACTATGGTTACAATATTTTCATCATTAAACTACAGATTTGTCAACATATAGGGTTTCAAATTATTAGAAAAAGGTAGCATGCATGGCAAAGATGATAGCATTAAAGCTAAAGCCCCTAACTCAAGGTTTTTTTAAACCATCTAATGCAACAATAGTTAAATAAGAAGACAATGCAAAGAAAAGAAGAAATAACTTATCTAGGAGTTCCAAAAGTGCAGTCACGACAAACATACAGAGAGCCCAACTTCTCATATTATATAACAGCAGTATCAAACACATTGAGGAGCCTGAGTTTTAAAAGAAGCTCCAGTATCACAGCAAGTAACTCCACTTTGCATAGAAAGTTGTGGTAGACTATAGAAAAATCTGAGTTATTAAAGATGCATAGGCAGTGCTCTATGGCATGCGAAGACTCAAAAAACACTCCAGATACCGAATAGTTTCACCATTAAAGCTCCAGATTACATGGTAGTGGATTCCAAGCAAAGAAATTCACAGTAAACAATGAAGAGCCCGAGTTCATGCTAACACCCAGATAAAAATGGAGTTTCCAGATTAGCTAAGATCATGTAGAGATGCATGGAGGGACTACCAGAACCACAAACATGGCGGCGGGATAAAATCAAAACCCTATTCTCTTTCCTCCAACAGCAAAAATGAAATACAAGTGCCTATGCCAAGTTTGATGAACTTTTGAAATGCATCGATGCAAAAGGAGTTAATGCTTTGTTAAACCGTAGTACCTCAACAGCTCAGCAAGTGCTAGAGTGGGATATTTTTAGTATTGTATTGGTCATGTTGACCTTAGCTTAGGCAGAGTTAGGGTGTTTTATACTATGGTGTCATCTATGCTTTGGAGTTAGGGTTCTTTATGCAAATGTAGTGGGGGTTCATGTTTTGGGTTAGTTTTTAATGGATTTTGTAACGTATTTTGTAAATAGGTTGGTAACACTATGGAAAAGGGATGTAAATCTTTAATTACCAACTATGAGAGGGGATTTCATTTTTGAAATTTACCTTTAAGGCTAGCTTTTTTGGCATTATTTATGCCTTAAACTTAGGGTTTTAGCTATTTTGGAGGGGCTTTTTGCAAAGTTGCATTGTAGGCATCATTTGAGCCTAAAAATCAAGGGTATCTTTTTGTTTAGGAGCACTTTTTTAGGGGGAATCTCATTTTCAGAATTAGCCTTGCAGGCTATATAACTAAACTTTGTATTCATTTGTAGGGGTTCAGAATTTGGGGATTTTTGAGGTATTAGTGAACATATTGTTCCTTTGCCCATTTCCTTTGTATTTTGTAACCATTTTGTAGATTTTGGAGATAATAAAGTTGGCCTTACTATTCACACATCTTTTTTGAGTTTTTTCTATCTATCCTTCTAAATTTCTACATTTAAGTGTTTTTCTCTTTTAAATATAGATTAGTGAATTGCTCAAATTCCTATTCTAGAATTATAAAGAATCAGCCTTTTGTAGAAAGTACCTGTTTGTTGATCGGATCTTCACCATTAGTGGTATCAAACCCTAATAGTAAGCTCTTGGTCATCCTATGTGTTAAGAAGTGAAAACTATTGCAGAACTTAGTAATGTGTGTTTTGTAGGTACGGTCTTTCAATTCTGGTAAATCTACATCCATCTTTGGTGTATCACCTTTCTTATTTAGTTTTCTTTTTTCATCTCTCCTTCTCCCTTTTCCTAGAAAATCATAAAGATCAGTTTTAGGTGATATCCCATATCCAATAGGAACCGACCTAGAATCCGGAGATTCATTCTCTCATCGTACCAAAGAGAATGTTTCCATGTTTCAACATGATGGCTAGATTTTGCATCCAACTATAGGTGCAATCTTGATTGACAACAGATAGAGCTTGCTTCCTCACTCTTCGATGTTGAGTTTGAAGTTGTCAAAACCTGCACCTCTGCAAAGAAAATATTGGATAAATTGGAGCTAGTACATGGAGTAGATGCTAATGTACTAAGAGCTAAGGCATAAAGCCTAAGAGGTAGGTTTGATTACCTAAGGATGAAAGAAGGAGAAAATATCACTCAGTACAACTACAAAATTAAAGAGGTAGTCAATGCTATCTGAGGAGTTAGAGGTATACTTGAAGAAGAGATAGTGGTAAGTAAAATCCTTAGAATCCTACTACCTGTATATTCTATTAGAGTATCTGCTATACAATAAATGAGAGAATTTGCAAACAATAATGTTACTCTAGATGGTCTGATTGGTAGAATGATTTCATTTGAGATGAATAACTTTGATAACAATGTCTTACCATCTATAGAATCTGCATTCAAATCTTCTTTGAAAATAAGTAAGTCAAGTAATAAACACACTATGAGGAATGAGAGTGATGACCAAGGACTTGATGATATTGAATCACTAATGGAAAGAAGATTGCAAAGAGGCAAAGGTAGATACAAAGGTAAATTACCACTTGTATGTTTTAATTGTAAAGAGGTTAGAAACTTTGCTGCAAGATGTCCTAACAAAAGAAAAGATGACAAAAGTAATGGCAGAACATATGAAAAGAAGTTTGATCGAGGTGGTAAAAGAGATTACCGAAGCAACCAACAATCTGAAAGAAGAGATACCCGAGACTACAAGGAAAAAGGAAAGAACTCTTGTTACCTAGCTGAGAACAAAGCTGATGATACTGACACTGAATCTGATGAAGACATTGAGATGGTATTTGTAGCCATGAAGGATTATTCATACGAAGAAGAAGAAGAAAGGTGTGTAGAGATTGCACTCATATCTAAGGTTAGTAATAATGATGTCTGGATCATAGATAGTGGCTGCACTCACCACATGACCGATGATAAACAAAATTTTGAAACTTTTGAGTATTACAATGGTGGATCAGTAAGAATAGGTAATGACACACCTTGTCCAGTTGAAGGTAAAGGAACCATAATGTTGAATAACCTGATCAAATGTGAAAATTCTTACTGGGTAAAAGGACTTAATTATAATATATTAAGTGATTCACAACTGAATAACACAGGTCACCGAGTAGCATTTGAGAATAAGAAGGCAAAGATCTTCAATGATTCAGGAAGGTTGATCGAAACTAGTGAACAGACAAAAGGTAACCTTTTCTATCTTGATGACATTAAAACCACTTGTTTGATGGCTAGAAATGAAGACATATGGTTATGGCATAAGAGATTATGTCATGTGAATTTTGACAACATGATAAAGATAAGAAATAAAAGAAGTGTAAGAGGCTTACCGAGCATGACAGAGCCCCTGCATATCATGTGTAAGAATTATCAAGAAGGTAACATGACAAAGTCTAGTTTCAAGAGTAAAGCCCATACATCTAATTCCATTCTATAATTAGTCCATACTGATCTATGTGGACCCATGAGGACAAAGAGTTACTATGGTGATAGGTATTTCATTCTCTTTGTAGATGATTATTCTAGAATGATGGCAGTTATGTTCTTAACAGATAAATCAGAAGCATTCAAGATGTTTAAATAGTATAAGGATATGGTAGAAAAATAAAGTGGTAAGGAATTGAAATGCTTAAGGTCAGATAGAGGAGGGGAATTTATTTTAGATGAATTCACTAACTTCTGTAATGAGCATGGAATTAAAAGATAGGTTTCTGCACCAAGAACACCACAACAAAATGGGATTGTTGAGAGGAGAAACATATCCATTATTGATTGTGCAAGAACACTGATGATAGAGAAAAATCATCACTCAAACATTATGGAGGGAAGTTGTTAGTACTATTTTCTACACATTAAACATAGTATAATTGAAGAAGGACACAAAGAAGACACTGATGATAGAGAAAAATCATCACTCAAACATTATGGAGGGAAGTTGTCAGTAATGTTGTCTACACATTGAACATAGTATAATTGAAGAAGGACACAAAGAAGACACCCTATGAGCTATGGTATGGTTACAAACCCAATGTAAGTTACTTTAGAATCTTTGGTAGTCAATGTTATAATTTGAAATATGATAGAAATGGAAAGCTTGAATCCAAAAGTGAAGAAGGTATATTTCTAGGGTATTCCACCAAAAGCAAGGCTTATAAAATTCTTAACAAGTCCTCTAACAAGATCATTGAAAGTGCAAATGTAAGAATAGATGAATTTGCAGAGAAGAATGATAAGGAAACCATAAAATAACTAGAAGACTACAACAAGTTCTTTTACACTAAAGAACTTGACACTCTACCCGAGCAACAGTGTATCGCTCCCTAGCAACAGAACATTGCACTCGAGCATCAGGCTGCAATTACCAAAAATTAGGAAAATACTCAAGATGATGTTACAATTGATGGAGATCAGAATGAAGGTCAAGATGATTATCAGAATGATGGACAAAGAGCTGAACCAAAACTTGCCAAGTATGTCAGAATACATCATCCATAGAATCAGATCATAGGAGACAAAAAGGATGGAATGAGAACAAGAAGTAAGTCACTAAACACTAGATGTTTACATTGTGATTTTGAGCCTAAATCTGTTAATACTGCACTTAAAAATGAAGAATGGGTAAGTGCTATGAATGAATAAATAGAACAAATTGAGAAGAACAAGACATGGACACTAGTACCAAGACCAAATGACAAGAATGTCATCGGTACCAAATGGGTATTCAGAAACAAGCTGAATGAGAATGGAGAAGTCACAAGAAACAAAGGAAGGTTAGTATATATGCAAGGGGTATGCACAAGAAGAAGGTATAGATTATGGAGAAAAATTTGCACCCGTTGCTATACTAGAAGGAGTAATAATATTACTTGCTTATGCTACATTCAAAGGATTAAAGGTATACCAGATGGATGTCAAATCTGCATTCCTAAATGGAATAGTGGAAGAAGAGGTATACAGTGAACAACCAGAAGGGTTTGTTAATCCAGACAAGAGAAACATGGTATGTAGACTACATAAAGTGTTGTATGGATTGAAACAAGCACCTAGAGCTTGGTATGAAAGACTTCACTCCTAGCTCATAAGCATTGGATTTGTAAGAATAAGTAAAAATAGCAATTTGTACTTAAAAGCAGATTCTGAAGATAATATTCTGATTGCTGAAATATTTGATGATGATATCATCTTTGGGGGTAATGATATGTTATGTAAATCCTTTGTTAATGAGATGAGAAAAGAGTTTGAAATGTCTATGTTTGGGGAGATCAAATTCTTTCTTGGTTTATAGATTCTTCAACAAGATGCATGCATATATATCAATCAGTCCAAATACACCAAGGAAGTGTTGAAGATATTCAAGATGGAATATTCTAAGCCAGTTGGAACACCTATGGCCACCAAATGTAAGCTGACAAAAGAAGACAAATTAAATGAGGTAAATCAGACCTTGTATATATCAATGATTGGAAAACTAAAGTATGTTGTTCATACTAGACTAGATATTGCACATGCAGTTGGAATAGTTGCAAGATTCTCTACTAATCCCAAAGAATCACATATGATTATTGTCAAGAGAATTCTGAGATCCGAGGACTATGGCTTATGGTATAACAAAAAGGGTAAATTTGGGCTTCAAGTATATACAGGTGTTGATTGGGATGGAAACCTAGATGAAAGGAAGAGCACAACTAGAGGATCATTCTTCATGGGTGATAGACTTGTCACATGGATCAAAAAGAAGCAAGGATGCATCTCACAATCTACTGCACAAGTAGAATATGTGGTTGTTGCTGCAAACTGCTCTAAGATTGCATGGATCAAATAATTAATGAAAGGTATGAATATGAAAGTTCTTGAACCAGTAATGATCTATTGTGATAATACCAGTGCAATTAACATATAATAGAATCGAGTCATGCATGCTAAGACTAATCATATAGCAATCAAGTATCATTACTTAAGAGAACAAATGCAAGAAAAAGAAGTGATACTGGAATATGTTCAATCAAAGGAACAATTAGCTGACATATTCACCAAGCCATTACCGAAAGATACTTTTGAGTACCTGAGAAAGAGACTAGGGGTCCAACCCTTATCTATCAGTCAGTAAGCTGACTAGGAGATTGCATCAGTCTATACACAAATCAGAAGATCATTCATGTTGATGCAAGTAAGGAAATGGACTGCAAAGATGCACCTATACACAGTAAGGTACAAATCTACACCGAACACTAAAGATAATTTTGGCTAATACAGAGCTATGTTGCTGATGGAAGGGAAATTCAAGGAGTATATTATAAAAAGGAGAAAGGCTATAACTTTGGAATTCTCAATGATTACTTTGGCATTGTTTTCAAAGGGAGAGAGATTCAAAGGGAGTGAAGTTCCTAAGGATTCAAAGGGAGAGATTATCCTGAGAAGATATGAAGGAGAAAGATTATATATATACATATGAAATATCCATCAAAGGGAGAGGAATATCAAAAGGGAGAGAAATATCATAAAGGAGAGAATACATACTAAGGGAGAGATGACTTATTGTTGTCAAAGGAAAAAGAGATTATCAAGGAGAGGAATAGTCAAGGGACAACACAGAACAAAGACATAAGCTACTAGACCTATCCAGTGAAGGGAATGAAGATTGAAGAAGACACTCTGCAGGAAAAAAATCTAAGCTATATGACCTTACCAAGAGCTAGACATTTGTATTGGTTATAGAACAATAAGATTGGTAGTTTGATGAACTTCAACTATTATATTTCATATTGTATTAGAAATAATATAGTGTGATAATATAGTATGTTGCCATCAATGCCAAAGGGAGAGATTGATGAACCATAACTCATTGACTGTTTGAAGGTGTTAAGTTGATGATCACCGAAATGCAGAATGATAATGCAAGACATTAAATCAATTAATGGATTGTATTTTCATTGATGTCAACTTGATATAATCTAAGTGGTTATATACAAAGTGTCAAAGACTTCAATGAAATAGAAAGATAAAGGTTATGCTATCAGTAATGTACAAAATTTTAGTATTCACAAAGTGACAACAGACACCGATGGACAAAGTGTACACCGATGGATAGAGAACCACGAGAGGAAAGTCATAGTGATGCCTGAGTAAGAAAACTGGAAAGCATTACCAACAAGAAGAATCAAGCATTACCGACGGACAAAATTTCATTGTGTTACCCGACAGACAGACAACCCTGACAGATAGACAACCCCGACAGAGACACCCGAGGAGAACTGAAGTGTTGACCAAAGCTAACAAGAGTTAAAACACCAAAAATAACTAGATGAGTTAACTGGTTGTTAACATTATTTTCATCGACAAGTTAAATCTAGAGATAAGTAAAAGATTTAAAGCAGTTTTATTCCAGTTGTCAAGGAGAAATCTACGAAATAAAACTTAAGTATTGGTTTAAAGCAAGATTGGCTAAGATTGCGGATCACGCCAAGAAAAAGAAAGTCAAGAACTTAGAAACAGTGATATCATGTCTATAAAGAGACAATCTAATTCATTATGAATTAGGTGCAGTGAATAGAAGAAGATCATGTTGGAGAGAAACTGATGAACAATAACTTCATACAGTCCTGATCAATCAAGCTAAAGAACAAATCTATAATTCTGCGGACACCGAGTAACATAGCACAACATCACCGAGAAGAAAGAAGTGGAGAAAAGGTATTGAAAAGATACATTGATTAGAAAGGTATAATGAGCTTACAATAGATCTGAAAATCTGCAAGTCTATAGTTGTATATGTGAACAGATCATTTATTGTTTCAATTTAACCATTGGATCAGAAAGTCTCTTAACCGAGTAGGACTTAACAATCCTTTCTATATTGAGATACATCCCAAGGAGTATCAAAAAGTTTGATCATGAAGATAGCATGAGATGCCAGATACCATTTGATAAACTACACTGGGTTTGGTAATAGAATGTAGCATAAAGATGCCCGATATCAAGTGACAAACTATTCTATTTAAATCCTCTAACAAGGTCATACCTAACAGTGTGTTTGTAACCTTTAACAGGGTTGGCTCTTCACCGGTCCCAAGTGGTTTTTCCCTTAACAAGGTTTTCACGTTAAAAATTTGTGTCAATGTGTCTATGAGTCATTACTTTAGTGTTTTGCATTACACATAACTAAATCTGGATTTATCGATATACACTAAGTAATTTACTGTATTTTGGTAAATGAAAGACTACTAATCGGTATACAGTGAGAATAAGGTTAAAAAGTGAACTCCGAGTAGTAGTTATTTGTTAAGATTATTTGAAGACATACATCTTGTAGGACTGAAGATAACTAGAGGCTTAATATTGTGGTACTAAGTTTTTGGGTTGATTTATTAGAATATTTTTGTGGCCATTGATTCACCCCCCCCAGTTATTCTAACATGTTGGACCTTAGAATAGGTTCCAAAGGAAAAGGAATCTCTAACAGAATGAATTTGGTTTCATTAACTACCATGTCATCATCTATCTCCTTATCACTAGAGTATTGAAGCCCCATAAAGTTTCTAGCAAAGGAAGAAGCTCTAGTGGAATGATAAAAGCTTCCTCCTATGATTCCATGTGGACCTTTATCCCTCTTTTTCTCATGTGTTGGAGCCTCAAAAAGGTTCCAAAAAAATAAAATGTTCTATTATAAATTTGTATTTGTTGATGTTGGGTGTGCACGCAGGATATACTACCAGTTCAATTGGTTTTCTAGAGAAAATATGCTAGACTAACACATGGCACGCGTAGAGATATACCAAAAAGGAAATACAAGGCCCACTACCCAATATAAAATAGATACAACACCCTACCACATGACACATTTACACAATGCGGAGGGAGAAATGGCTCTTGGGTTGTTGAGAAATTGTGCTACTTCAACACGTGGCACACTTTGTTTCTTTACTTGATCTTTAAATAATAAAGGGCCCACAACCTTAATAAACTGAAGTTAGAATAAAAATTGAAGTCCCACAAAGAAGGAAGTTGCAAGGATTAAATAATTAAGGCATGACCTTACAAAAAGGACAACTCAGGCTCATAATCGAAGGCTATTGTAGATTACATCTATAGCTCCAATGAATTCTTAGGGTCATTCACTTGTAGAGGCATGGACCCAGAATCTATGGTTTTTGCCTGAAGCTAAGGCCAAGAGGTTGGTTGTGAACTTACATCTTTGTGAGTGTTGCATGGAGAGGGGCCTTATATGTCTTTAAAGGTTGATCCTTCACCCGTGGCCCCACAAAAACCTCATCGATCTCAATTATCGAAAAAACCCTGTTAAGGGAAAAACCCCGGTGGGGATTGTCATGTCCCCTAATTATGATAATAAACATAAATAGATAAATGAAAGAAAATAGCTATAATATTTTAATGAATATATAAATAGGTTATATATATAATTATTATTATTATATATTGCAAGAGTAAATAACAATATATAAATTATATTATAAGTTCATTGTGAATAAATATAATTATACCAATATATTTGAAATAATGATATGATTTAATATATTATTAATAATTAACAATATAGATAATAAAATTATGTAATTATCAATATAATAATGCATTAACATGTATAATTATCTAAATTATTATTATAAAATATTACATATAATATTATTAATAAATAAATGAGTTATAATAATAATTATTAACTAAATAAAATATTTATAATTATAATATAGTCAATGTTATACGTTCAAACTTATCAAGCTCCAAAAATTATTACTACTATTCATATGACATAAATAAAATTTCATGACTCGACAAAGCAGGGAGTTATCAAATATATTCCAGAACATATCGCCAAGGAAGTATTAATTATCACATATTCATATTACACAACATTGACTATTATCACAATCAACATCCATTCAAAACACATTGACCAAATATAAATGTTGAGCGACTATATATTATTGAGTAATATTAAGTCTTCCACGACAATAATTCATACTTACAGAGAAGTTTATGGTTATTAAGCCAAAGAAATAATCTCTACTAGGTACCCAATGCATATTGCCATGTCTATAACAATGACCCACATCACATGGTGAGATGACAACCCTAGAATCGTAAACGGAAACAACTAAGTCATTAAAGTTATTTATTAAGAGTTACATGATCAATAAATAACATCGAAATAGAGAGAGAGTCAACTACGTGATTATTAGTCACTACAATCGTTAATGATGACTAATGTTATTGAAGTGTTGAAAGGATATGATTAGAATTCTAAGTAAAAAGAGATGCGATTAGGTTAGATAACTACTTGAGGAAACCATGTTAAGGGAAAAAAACCCGATGCAGATGGAACCCACAAATAATTCACTAGAAATATTGTATCCCTATTAGGAGATCTAGCCCTATTAGGAGCTGATTATTACATCCAATACAAGTCCCTGTTAAAGGAAAGATCCTATTAGGAGTCTTCTCAATCCTGTTAGGAGTTGAATCAAATGACGACCTCACTGCCTAAGCACACTGCTTAAAGTGAAGGTTAAATCCACCTTTTGAAGGTTAAACCCACCTTCTAGATTCACTATCCAAAGAGAAGTATAAAAGTATACTTATAAAAGAGAACTAATTGATAGTAACTTTCTTTGCTTATATAGTTCCAATGAAGTGCATTGCAAACATAATCACTACTCTACATCTAGCAGAACTTGCAACATCTAATACATCCAATCCATACCTTTACAACTCAAGACAAGTTACAATAAGCAATTAAGGTCGTCCTGTTAAGACTTCCCCAATGTACAAAAAATTACATAGACCCTTTCTAAGATACACATTGTACCTTACACAAGTAATTAACAAATATAAATCATCAGTTACGCACCAAGATCCATAATTCATGCTCGTCAATCAGTAAGCATGTTGCATCTTTGTAGTCGGCCCCAAATAGGTCTTCGCTAGACCACACGCCTCAACTGACGTCATCAGTAATCCGATGACCCAATAATCACAAAGAATGTTCTCTCATGTATCTTTTATCATTCCTTAAGCTCTCATATCATAACTCATGCTCGCATCCAATTTATCCCTAAAACTAAGAGACCATCTCTATCATAATCCTTTGTCACTTCTTTGTAACTAGTCTTTACCAAAGTAGTTATAACTCATGCAAATACCAATATAAGATCCAACAACCTTAGACATAAGGTATACACTCATCCCTCTACACAGATCTATGCTCACATACTCTCACATGCCATATACTATCTGTACACATCTTTCAATCTCACATGTTCTTGTGATAACTAGTCTCTTGAAACTTCTAATACATCTGATAGAAACATATGTTGACATCAATGAAAAAACATGAATCTGAACATCTCAACAGAAATAATTCCAACAATCTCCCCCTTTGGCATTGATGGTTGTCATGCCCAAAAGTTGGGAAAAAACACACCAACAAATTTTTTTACAAGACGTTAAAGGTTTACCAAACTATCCCAAAGAGTTTCATGTGCACGCAAAATGATGCAAAGGGAAATGGTCAACTAAAAAATTTAAGTGTCCAAAAACAACACAAGGGTCCAACTAGAAGATGGTTGACCAAGTTTCACCAAGCTGACAAAAATTCTAACTACATAGGATAGTGTTCATGACTACCCTACAGGGTTTCCTAAGCTGCATGCTTCGAACAGGCACACAAACTGAGATAGGTGACTAAAGTCAACCAGAGCTGACCAGAAAATCAACTATCCACCATTAAATGTGCAACAAGGATAATAGGGCTTTCTATGCTACAAGGAAGGCCTAAGCACACAAATTGAGGTAGTTGACTAAAAGTCAACCAAAGTTGACCAAAAAGTCAACCATGCTCTGATATACGTGTAACTAGGATATAGGGTGCATTTATGCTACATGGGATACTAGTGTATGAAAACTGATGAGATTTGACCTAGGTTTGACCAAGGTTGACCAAAAGTCAACGATGCAATAATACAATCGACAATTCCATTAAGGCTTGTTAATTACATCAAGCCCTACTTAATTTAAAGCAAAAGCTTATAAAAACTAGTATCTAAGTATTCAAAAAATTTATCCTTCAATTGATAAATAATCATTTTAATTAAAAATAATAGGATAATTATAATTAATAGAAATAATTAAAACTAAATCTATAATTGATGTCTCAAATTAAATTCATACAAAATTTCCCTTATACAATAAGTCAAATTTTAAAAAATAAATCATTAGATAATCTTAATCTAATTGATCCCATGTCAAATTAAATTTTAATGATAATTAATCTAAAATATAATCTAATCCAAGATTAGATTTCATTCCATAATCTAACAACTAACCTAGGTTTTCTAACCTAGGTTCTAACATAGTTAAAATCTATGCTATATTTAATTTCCTTTAAATCCCTCATGCTTATCTTTCTATTAATTTAAATATTATAATGTACTGACCCTATTTTTTTTTAATCCAAGCTTATGCATTAATTAAATATTTTATTGTTCTAATAAAAATCTAACTTACCTAACCCTACGTTTTCTTCCCAAAAATGCAGGGGCCGGAAGAGGGCGGCGACGGAGGAGTTTTTGTTTAAGAGGGGGGGTGGTGGACGGGCGCGTAGGAGGTGGCGTCACCATCGAGCTAGGCGCGAGGGAAGGGATTTTCAAGGAGTGTGAGGAGCTGAGAAGAGTGACTCGCGCCCTCCCCACTATGAAACCATGGTGGGAGGTGCGGCCGCGGGCGCCACCTCCCCATTGTGCTTACACAGTGGGGGGCACTGCCCACCCCAAAATTGTCATCAACAGTGGGGTCAGGGTAGGGCTTCAGCCCTCCCCTCCCAATTTCAAATTTTTTATTATTATTAAAAGAACTTTTAAAAGAATGAAAACCCCGCGTTAAAAAAAAAAAGATAAAACTATGTGTATATATATATATATATTCTACAAAAAAAAAATTAAAAGCACTGGTTAAATTTTTTTAAAGAAATCTCTGATACAAAACAACAAGTATATAGGGGTTTTTTAAAAGTTTCTAAAAGCATATTAAGGAACTAGTCCATTAGTTTAACACTTTGTAGCAAATAAAAAAAAAATTTGAGCATTTATTTTTTTTAAATAAATTTCAATTTTCCTCTAAATGTGAAATTTCTTTAAGTATAAAAAATATATTTCAAGAACATTTAATCTATTACATTTTCAAATAATGCATATAAATGGGTAAACTAATTTTATTTATTTTTATTTTTATAACAATAAACTAATCACATGTTATTGGAAATATGAATAAAACGATAAGATTCTACAATCCCATCAGTTCTATAAATGTTCAGGCTTAAAATTGTCACCCTAACTCAGGCATTAGGGCTACACGAAAATTCAATCCTAACAATGGAAACCTCTCCTAGCTGTGGGTAGACTATGAATGAAGAGGAATCTCCGGATTCTAGGTCGGTTCCTATAAAATATGGAATATCACTTTCCTGATTTGCAATTTGTATATGGAAAAGGGAGAAAGTTTTAAAATTGAATAGGAAATGGGGTGATACACCAAGAATGAATTCAGACTTTTGATGAAAAGACAAAACAGTAACTCCAACTCACATATCAAAAGCTTGACCCTTCAATTCTCTAATCAACATATAGGCTAACAGACTTTACTACTAGGGTTAAACCACAAATAGCTCAGATAGTCCACAAACATATGTTTTCCATACAAGGTTTTAAATAACTAATCACCTTAAGAAGGAATTTAGACACACTCACTTCTCTTGGATAACAATGAAAACAACACTTGCAAAGAAAGATGAAATAGGATCATAGAATCAGAACTCCACATGTATGAGCCAAAACATCTGCTTTATTCTTCACCAAAATCTGATAGAATGTGATTACAAATAGGAATCTAAGGCATCAAGGAACAATGAGTTCACTTTGAGCCTTTTCTCCAATATCTGCAACTCAAAGGATACAAAAAAGAAAGAAACACAGCTATAGGAATAGTAAAAATTCACTAAGCTAATTCTCCACCAATTTTGACCTCCTTAACAACATGCAGATTCTCTCTCTAAATAGCCAACATGGCTTGTTTCAAAATAGTCTTCCCTCCAAAACCATCTTACCATAAGCAAGACACTAAACTCACAATCAACTCCCCCAAATCTAGCCTTAATAATAGCACCCCTAAGGTCTATCAACATGATACATCCCATTGCTAAATTCATCAACCTAATTTGATTACATGATATTCAAACTCTAAAACCCCACTTAACCTACAACTTGAGAGGGACATAACCCTAACCACTACTCAGCATCATAACCACACATAAACTCTGTCGACACCACACCCGAGCATTGGAGGTAACTGCAGTTTGTTTGAGTTTGATGTCGATATGACCATCTTCAAGGAAAAGACAGTTGCAGTATGTCGTGGCACTTAAAAGTACCAATGTGGCTTTGTAGAAGGGATGTTGATGCACTGGCACTGACATAGAATTTACTTCATCTGTCAGCGGACTTCAGTTTTGAGTAAAACACATTGCATCTGTTCATCGACTCACTTTGCATCTTAGGGTTTTCTGTTGTAGTGCCGCCATGTTGGTTTCAAAACCATGATCATCTGCAATGAAATCCGCCATGTTCTGTGGGAAAGAACTTCTATCTCAAGCTCTTAATAGGAAGGAAAGGATGTAGTTTTGTTTTCCATAACACATGGCATCTTTTGCTCTGAATCTCACTTCAAAGGCCGCGGCTTTTGATCTGTTGCTTTCTTGAACACGAGCCCCAACTGTAAGTTTACTTACATGTGATTTGATGCTGGGATATTTTGCTAATATAAAATCTTCGGTCTTCCCTTCTTTGCTTGATCTTGGGTTTCATCTGTGAGTTATCTTCAATCTGCTTGAAACATAGGAACACTTGATGATAAAGTGTTTTCGAAGCCATTTACAAATGGCACTGCAAATTTAATGGTAACTCGGGTTCCATCTGTATTGATGTCTTACCACCATTTTGGGTTTTAACTGCAGTGTATAATGAAGACTCAAGGAGTTCTTCTCTGTTTGTGACCGCCACTATACTCTTGGAAGTTATTACCGCTGCCATCTTGGAATGGTTCTAAGTTGTGGCTAAGGTGTCGAGCCCATGAACTCTGGTTATAAATTGGGGATGTCCCAGCCACATCTTCAGGACTCATCCCCAGTTCGCTATGTGACATGGAGCTACACCACTGCTAGTGACCTCAAACTATGGTTGAGATATTGGGTAACCATGAACCTCAGCCTTCACTGCTTAGTCATCTCAGCCACAGCTTCATACTTATCCCCAGTCTGTAGCGTGACAATAAAACACCACCACTGATGTCTTTCCTTCAGACCCACGGGCAACAGACCAACTATGAATGTTTTACTTCGACCAACATGTGGGTTTTCTGGAAACCGTGACTCTCTTCAGCATTTTAAAAAAAATGTAGCTTATGACTGAAAGATGGAGTGTATACATTTAGTTTTAGCTTTATGACATCTTTCAATCATAAGCTTCACATTCTTTTGTGTGAATTGCTACAGACATAAATGGGAACATGAAAACATACCCCACTCTGCACATACAGATAAGTTGCCTCCATCTATTGTTTATTTCTCTGCTTATTACATCAATATGATCTTCATTATGTTTAATTTATGCTGGTGCTCTCTGTACGATGTCGACTGTGTAGCTTTAAATCTTTATACAACTGCTAAACTATCCTTTGTTTGCTATCGAGCCCATGAACCTTGGCTCTTCTCAATGTCGAACCTCACTGTCATTCTCACATGCTTTTACTTGCATCACTTTAAAATAACCACATAGCTCTGCACTTGGAGTTGTCAATTTGATGCTTATTTCTATTTTGAAATGAACCATGGGATTTGTATTGTCTGAATGTTTTGATAAAAACATTATTCTTGTTGTCTTCAAATACTTGTAATTAGCAAGCACAAAATATGCTTCTCTGTTTAATGACATTCCACTATTTGAAAAGAAACATACATAAGATATTTAACTATAACATTATGTTAAAAAACACTATTAGTTTGCAGTCTTGATAACAATACCGAGCATCTCTGTTAGAATTTAAAACATAAATATGTCGAATATGTTGTTGTTCTTTAATGTAAAAATACATTGTTTTCCTTTTGAAGTATACCTAGGAAATAACAAACCCATGGTGTTTGAGCACGGACTCGTGACACCCATGGATTTTACTTCAAAATAGTAAACCCATTCTACACATACAATTCTTATCAATATTACATGCTCTTGTTCAGTTATCAAGAATGTTCATCATTTCAAAACATCTATATGAGATGTAAACTTTGCAAAAAGAAAACTGTCTCAACAGTTGATTTAAAACACATTATGTATTGCAATATTTTAGCATGATCAAGCATAGTCTTATTTAATGAAGCTTCTGAATATTTTGTAATACTTTTTCCCAGTATGTTTTCTCTCTGTATGTGCACACCCATGCTGATCTGATACTGTTAATTTCTGTTCAACTTGCAGTTTTCACATTTTTTGTTCCATGCTTTTACTCTGTCAGCATTTTCTCATTTAACACAATTTATGCATAATATTTATGTATGAGATTTCAACTTAGATCCTCCAAGTGAACTTTAACAAATGTATAGCATCCAGATATATGTGAAGAAGCATTTACTGTAACAGCACTTTCACACTTTCCATTAATTGCATAAAAACAATGAATCTTCAGAGTCTTTCAATTCTGTAATTCACCAGCTTTCTTTGTTCATGTCCTTT
>MU223320.1:3377800-3388647 GCA_018584345.1 Thuja plicata
GAAGATTAGATCTTGATATTGCATGTTCAAAAGACTCTTTCCAAAGAGCAACACACACACAATATACATTCTATATATTCAGCTATTCATGGAGGTGGAAACCACCAAAATGGGGGTTTGACTAAGGTAAAACCCTATATAGCCACCCCAAAACCCCTTTTTAGATATTTGCAGGTGCAGGACAGAGGATCCGAGGCCAGATCTGGATACCCTTTTCGGATCTCTTTCGGATTGTGAAAATAGGGACACTTTCAGAGTTGAGCAGATTGAGTTGGCAAAAGTGGTATAGGGTTGAAATTTTTCATAAGAAAACATCAGAACGGAAAAATATTTCTGGGTTTTGTTCATCTCTACATTCCGGTTTGAGATCAACTATCGGCATTTCTAGAAACAGTCCACAGAACTCAGAAAATGAGTTTTTCCAGATCTGCTATGTCATGAGGTAGGCATCTTATTACATCATTCTTTACATGCTCTTTTCCATCCTTTTGATCAATATAATTAAATGTATTATCCTAAATTTGGACATAAGATTTCCCTTCATTATACAAATCTTATTTAGGAGATCTAGGGCATCAAAAGCCTCCAAATTTAGATCATACAACCACCATTTTGGGTTTTAACTGCAGTGTGTAATGAAGACTCAGGGAGTTGTTCTCTATTTTTGACCGCCACTATTCTCTTGGAAGTTATAACCACTGCCATCTTGGAATGGTTCTAAGCTATGGCTGAGGTGTCGAGCCCACGAACTCTGGTTATAAATTGGGGATGTCCCAGCCATAGCTTCAGGGTTCATCCCCAGTTCATTGTGTGACATGGAGCTACACCACTGCTAGTGACCTCGAACTATGGTTGAGATATTGAGTAACCATGAACCTCAGCCTTCACTGCTTAGTCATCTCAGCCACAGCTTCATACTTATCCCCAGTCTGTAGCGCGACAGTAAAACACCACCACTGTTGTCTTTCCTTCAGACCCATGGGCAACAGACCAACTATGAATGTTTTACTTCAACCAACATGTGGTTTTTCTGGAAACCGTGACTCTCTTCAGCATTTTAAAAAAAATGTAGCTTATGACTGAAAGATGGAGTGTATACATTTAGTTTTAGCTTTATGACATCTTTCATTCATAAGCTTCACATTCTTTTGTGCGAGTTGCTACAGACATAAATGGGAACATGAAGACATACCCCACTCTACACATACAGATAAGTTGCCTCCATCTATTGTTTATTTCTCTGCTTATTGCATCAATATGATCTTCATTATGTTTAATGTATGTTGGTGCTCTCTGTATGATGTCAACTGTGTAGCTTTAAATCTTTATACAACTGCTGAACTATCCTTTGTTTGTTATCGAGCCCATGAACCTCGACTCTTCTCAATGTCAAAGCTCACTGTCATTCTCACATGCTTTTACTTGCGTCACTTTAAAATAACCACACAGATCTGCACTTGGAGTTGTCGATTTGATGCTTATTTCCATTTTGAAATGAACCACGGGATTTGTATTGTCTGAATCTTTTGATAAAAACATTATTCTTGCTGTCTTCAAATACCAGTAATTAGCAAGCACAAAATATGCTTCTCTGTTTAATGACATTCCACTATTTGAAAAGAAACATACATAAGATATTTAACTGCAACATTATGTTAAAAAACACTATTAGTTTGCAGTCTTGATAACAATACTGAGCATCTCTGTTAGAATTTAAAACATAAATATGTCAAATATGTTGCTGTTCTTTGATGTAAAAATACATTGTTTTCCTTTTGAAGTATACCTAGGAAATAACAAACCCATGGGGTTCGAGCACGGGCTCGTGACACCCATGGATTTTACTTCAAAATAGTAAACCCATTCTGCACATACAATTCTTATCGATATTACATGCTCTTGTTCAGTTATCAAGAATGTTCATCATTTCAAAACATCTATATGAGATGTAAACTTTGCAAAACAAAAATTGTCTCAACAGTTGATTTAAAACACATTATGTATTGCAATATTTCAGCATGATCAAGCATAGTCTTATTTAATGAAGCTTATGAATATCTTGTAATACTTTTTCCCACTATGTTTTCTCTTTGTATGTGCACACCCATGCTGATCTGAGACTGTTAATTTATGTTCAACTTGTAGTTTTCACATTTTTTGTTGCATGCTTTTACTCTGTCAGCATTTTCTCATTTAACACAGTTTATGCATAATATTTATGTATGAGATTTCAACTTAGATCCTCCAAGTGAACTTTAACAAATGTATAGCAGCCAGATATATGTGAAGAAGCATTTACTGTAACAGCACTTTCACACTTTCCATTAATTGCATAAAAACAATGAATCTTCAGAGTCTTTCAATTCTGTAATTCACCAGCTTTCTTTGTTCATGTCCTTTCTGTAGCATCTTTTGCACCTTCATATGTCTGCACCTCATCCTTCTTATGTACATGAGCCAAAACCTTCTGAGATATCAATCATCCTTTTGGATATAATGCCTTATGTGAAGTTCGAGCATGGGCTCGTGACATCCATTGCATCATTTTCTTTTGTTTCCTGCATTCGGTTATAGATACCTGTCCACTTGCACACAAAATAACACTCAATTTATTAGGTCATTAAATCATATGCACCAGTCAATGTTTGTGAGTGAATATAAGACAACATTCACTCATGAATATTGGTTGGTTTGTGTTATTTGGTGAACTCATAGGTTGATCTGATCATGAAAAAGGTTTATGAGATGGTAATACTAAGTCCCTTTCATTCAGATATCTAATTATATAGAGGAGAACAACATGTATCAGAGTGATCATACATAGAAAAAGGTTTCATGTTTGGAACAAGTCCCTTTAATACTATTCTTCATATATTATGGATGAATGTTTTCTCATTACATTGATTTCATCAGATTGATATGCAGTTTTCAGAAAGATTGATTGTGTGATGTTTATGTTCCATGTATTGCTTAGATCCAACTGGATCTAACATCTTTTTCACCATGTTGCAGGTAAACCCTAAGAATACCTATATGAAGATGAAGATGGACTATAAAGACCTAGGGCTTAATATGCAACCAACAATGGAGACCTAAAATTCAAACATCAAAACCCAACCACAAGGCAATGCATGGGACCTCTACTCCATACTTTCAATTATGCCTTTTATTCTGCAATGTACTATTGTTTTGACATGAAAAGAAAGATGAAATAACATTTGTATAATACATTTAGCTTGAATGCACAATGTAATTGATCAAAATTGTAATTTAGAAATTCTGGAATGTGATCAACTCTTAGAGTACAAAAATGGCAACTTTTGAAAATGAATGTAATTATAAAATGTTGATTAATAATACCTAAAGGATAATATTAATGGGACCTCTACTATGAAATCTATTCCTATTTATGATTATTTTGATGCATGTTGAAAATTAGGATAACAATAAATTTGGTCAATTTGGAAGAATAATGTTTAACCAACATCTTAGTAATCACTATCAATTTCCAAATGTTCATATTTTGACATTTTAATAAAACTTAGGAATTTAAATTGCATGATATTTCATTCAATCGTAGAAAGGTGCAATAATAAATTCAAAATCTCCTTTCAATTAACATAAAAAATCTCAATTACATAGTTATTTGAAATTCCATGTTTCAATATAATATAATTTAATTCCTATTTCATTACAACGTTACAATGGAAATCTCCAATTCCCAATCTTTAAAAATAAATGCTTGCAAGCTCCTAACAACCAACTGTGAAACTTGTTCAGATGAGGGTGAAAATGGAGGCTCACCTCCCAACTTAGACCTTTTCAAGGTCACCTCCGAGCTATGGGATACAGAATGGAACTAGAAACAAATAGGTAACCACAAAACACACAAGAACTCAAACAACCATAAAAACACAAAAGTAAAATCCCATACATGGCAAAGCAGGAGGAAGGTCTCCAAGAGGCCTTCCTGAAAATAGGGTGTTAGGAATAACAGTCCAAAAGACAACTAAGAGGGGGGGGTGAATCAGTTGTGATATAGATTATTAAACTTTAAACTTTGTAAACCAAAACTTCAATTCAAATGATAACACAGTAAATGCCAACACAATAGCACAATACTTGTTGTCAAGGAAGCCCTATTAAAGGTAAAACCCTGGTGGGAATTAGCACCCATAAATAATGTACTGAGATTATAGTATCCATGTTAAAAGATTTAGCCCTGTTAGGAGCTTATTACAACATTACAGTACACAGTCCTTGTTAGGATTCAAGAAAATTAGTAGGCTCACTACCTAGATATACTTCCCAAAGAAGGTTAAAGCCACCCCCAAGGATTCACAATCCGAACAAGTGTATATATAAAATATAAAATCTAGTGAACTATCTGATAGCAAATGTTTTTGCTCGATCAGTTCCAATGAAGTATTCTTATCACAAACTCTGTTCTACATCCAGCAGCAAAACAAGCCTCACAACTTTCACTTCTCTTTCTTTTCAATCTCTTTGACATCTTTCCAAAATAAAATATCTCCCATATATACCCTTTTATAATAATTCATTAGGTCGGCCAATTAAGCTTTCCTAATACACAAATAATTGATTAGGTCAGCCAATTAAGGCTTTCTAATATACAAATAATTATATAACCCCTTGCTAAGATACACACGGTACCTATAACAAGTAAACATGATACAATCCATTAGTTATACTCCAAGATCCGAAATCCATGCTCACAATTCATAATACACACTACATGTCTAAAGTCGGCCACCAAAATAGGTCTACTTTAGAATACATGCCACAACAGACGTCACCAGTTATAACACCACAAATGAACACAACCCATTATTCCATAATATGTCTTATGTCCTATAGTAAGCTTGATTCACCTGAAATATCTTCGCTAGTAAGATATACCCGAAACACAGAGACCTTCTCTGTCAAGCATCACAATTACAGTCCAGAAACCTATCTTCACTAAATCAACTGTAAAATCCTCAATATGTAACATAAGGCCAAGAGACCTTGGGAATAAGGTCAAAACACGTCCTTCTTCATATAACCAACTTTGATCATTCTGAAACATCCATACAGTGTTCGTACACTTCTGCCAGTCAAGTAACCAATCTGTCTTCTTCACAGAAACATATGTTGACATCAGTGGCAAAACATGAATATCAATAGCATGAATAGTATCCAAATATGATATCATCCAATAATTCCCCCCTTTGGCATTGATGGCAACAAATGGGAAAATCCATCAACCCAAAAAGTACTCTCTCTCAATACAATCTTCTCAATATCCTCAACACAAATCTCCCCAAAACAGTAAGGATTTTCACATAGATTCCTTCCCCCTTTGGCAGCAATGGAAAAGGGTGCCATAACTCATTTTTAATCTTCTGTAAGGTGTAGCTTTTTCAAATCTTCATGTCCAATGAACCAGGTGCAAGATCACCCAAATGTGCTCTAGTGTTCTTTCGATCACTCCCCCTGAGGAGTAGATCCATACATCAAGTCCAGAAAATGATATAGCTCTTAAAGCAACTAGACTTATGCATATTTGCATCAATTAATTATCATAAGGAGGGGCTCTAACCCCAAGCATGCTTCTGAGATACTCAAAAGCATCTTTTGGCAAAGGTTTTGTAAATATACCTGCTATTTGTTCCTTTGTGCTAATATATTCCAGTTTAATCTCTTTCTCTGCTACCTTCTCCCTCAAGAAATGATATTTAATAGAAATATGTTTATTCTTTGAATGCATTATAGGATTCTTTGACATATTCACTGTGATAGTGTTATCACAATGGATAACCACTAGTTCTTCAAAAATTATTCCAATATCCTTCAACATTTGTTTCATCCAAACAACTTGTGTGCAATTTATTGCAGTAGCAACATACTCTGATTCAACAGTAGACTGAGCAATACGGTTCTACTTCTTACTTAACCAAGAAACCAATCTTTTTCCAAGGAAAAATGCACCACCACTTGTACTTTTTCTATCATCCACATTACTTGCCTAATCATCAGCAGTATAAGCCTATAAAATAAAATCATCTAATTTTTCATATCATAATCCATATTTTGTTGTTCCTTTCAAATATCTGAAAAATTCTTTTCACAACAGCAAGATGTGTCTCTTTAGGATCTGCTTGATATCTTGCCACAATTCCAACTGCATTGGTAATATCTAGTCTAGTGTGAGTTAGATATTGTAGACCACCAATCATAGATCTATACTTTGTCTAAAAACACTTTGAGTCTCATCATTACTAGTCATTTTGAATCCAGTCAACATAGGTGCTCCAATAGGTTTACAATCTTCCATTCCAAATTTCTTCAACATTTCCTTAAGATACTTGGTCTAAGATATAAAAATGCCATTCTTACTCTGATTGATTTGCAAACGAAGAAAAATTTTCATTTCACCAATCATTGACATCTCAAATTCATTTTCCATTTCTTTAGATAAATTATTACTCATGTTATTGTTTCCTCCAAAAATGATAACATCAACAAAAACTTCTATGATTAAGATTACATCTTCATCAGTTCTTAAATATAATTATTGTCTGTATTTCCTTTTCTAAAACCAAGACAAAGTAGATACTTGTCCAGTCTTGCATACCATGCTCTCGGTGCTTGTTTCAATCCATACAATGCTTTCTTCAATTTAAAAACCATATCATCATCATCTGTCAAAGGAAAAGCATCAGGTTGCTCAATGTATACTTCTTCCAGATCACCATTGAAGAATCTTGATTTCACATCCATCTGATATACTTTAAAGTCTTTATGTGCAGCATAAGAAAGAAACAATCTCATAGCTTCCAACCTAGCAACAGGAGAAAATACTTCTTCATAGTCTATGCCTTCTTGTTGCGAGTATCCCTTACACACCAATCTAGCCTTATTTCTTACCATTGTTCCTTCCTCATCCATCTTATTTCTGAAAACCCGTTTAGTTCCTATCATATTTTCTTTCTTAGGCCTTGGAACCAATTCCCAAGTATTGTTTTTCTTTATCTATTCAAGTTCTTCTTCCATAGCTTTAGTCCAAGATTCATCTCTACATGCTTCATTAGTAGTCTTCGTCTCAACTTCAGAAATCAAACAAATTTAATCTCTAACTCTAGATCTAGTCATCATACCTTTATTTGCATCACCAATAATTTGATTTTTAGGATGGTTCTTCTTCACATACCTCAGACTCTTAGGAGTTGAAGTAACTTCAATTAATTCATCTTTAGTTTCATCTTCAATCATCAAAGGTTCTTCAGGTTCAACAGTGACCTCTTTCATCTCTGTAATCTGACCACAGTCATATATTCTTTCCTGAACCTGAAACTTTTCATCTATCCTCACATTGGCGATTTCAATAAACTTCCTCAATCTCAAATAAAAATATTTATATGCTTTACTCTTTGTAGAATAACCAAGAAAAATTCCCTCATCACTTCTAGCATCAAACTTCCCTATCTCACCATCTCTTTTTTTATAACATTTAATTTCAAATATTATGAAATATTTTACATTAGGTGTATGATCAAACCATAATTCATAAGGATTCTTGCTTGTACCTTCTCTAATCTTAATTTTGTTCAAGGTGTACACATCAATGCCAACTACTTCTCTCCAATGAACATGTGACACATTTCCTTCCAGCAACATAGTCCTTGCACCATCTAATATAGTTTTGTTTCTTCGCTCTGCTATCGCATTTTGTTGTGGAGTTCTAGGATCTGATGTCTATCTATATATTCCATGTTCTTCATAGTTGGTATTAAATAACTTGATCTAAACTCCCCACCTCTATCTGATGTAAACTCTCCACCTCTATCTGATCTCAAAAAATTTATCTTCAAACCAGATTCATTCTCAACTTTTGCTTTAAATAACTTGAATTTGTCAAATGCTTCATATTTCTCTCTCAAATATGTAACCCAAATCATTATAGAAAAGTCATCAACAAAAATGATAAAGTACCTTTCACCATAAAATGATCTTGTTCTTGTAGGACCACACAGATCTGATGCACCAAATCCAACTTCCCTTTTGATGAATAAGATTTTCTTTTAAAACTGCTTCTGGTCTCCTTCCCCATAACACACTCTCTATACATAGTTTTAGATGGCTTTACAATATTAGGTAGATCTATTAAAACATTATTCATACTTGCCGTCACAATGTTATCAAAGTTAACATGACAAAATCTTCTATGCCACAACTAATTGTCATCAACCTTCGCAATAAAACAAGAAGCTTCAAATGTATTCAATTCAAATACATTACCTCTAGATTTAGTACTAGATGCGATCAAATCTCCTGATTTACTTCTGATAGAGAATTTCCCATCAATGAATTTCAATTGATAACCTATGTCCACTAACTGTCCAACTCTCAACAGATTATGCTTAAGTCCATCAACAAGTAATACATTGTCAGTATTAGTCTTTCCATCTAGAGAAATAGATCCAACTCCAATGATAAGTTTAGGAGTATTGTCACCAAATATAACAACACCACCATCATATCTTTTCAATTTCACAAACTTATTTTTATCTCCAGTCATATAATGTGAACAACCACTGTTTATAACCCATTCAGATTTCTTTTCAACACGAGATACTAAGTCTTTTTCTTCATGTATAGGTTCATCATCCTTTATAGAAATAAATCCAGTTTCATCATAGTCACCATCATCATCAGAAAAATCCTCACTAGCATAATAACATTCCTTGTCTTTAGGATACTTTGATTTGTAAAACTTAGGTTTGTGCTTAAGGAACCCTTGTAGGACATCTAGATGCAAAATGACCAATCTTGTTACATGAAAAACATTTTAAAGGTAATTTACCCTTACCTCTATGTTATCTTCTAGCAATCAATGCTACCACTTCATCTAGCTTCCTTTATTCCTCTTTTATATGTTCCCATTCCTCAGCATAGTCTCCAAGATCTTCTCTCAAGTCACCATTTCTAGTGCTCGTAATTCCAGGTAAGGTCTTTTTGTTCTTATGCACTTTTGTCTTGAATTCTGACTCAACTTTAGGTAAAGTATCTCCCAATTCTATGGCCTCAAAAGTAGTTAGCTTTCCAATCAACATCTCTCTAGTGAAGTTCTGTGTCAAAGTTATAATCTCCTCTATATCTTGTACTTTGGTTCTATATGCAGGTGTCAAAGATCTGATTATCTTTGCAATCACTTCTTCCTCACTGTAAGTACCTCCAGAGTTTCTAATGCCAATAACCACTTTAGTAATTCTCTGTCCATATGCCCTAATATTCTCATCTTCTCTCATCTTTAGTGATTCCATATTTGTCTTCAAGTTTTGTATCTTTGCTTGTTTTGTAAATTTATATCCTTCATATAGTACCTTTAATCTTGTCCAAATCTCATGTGCAGAGTCCAAGTCTTTCACTTCTGTGAATTCACCTTCAGAAACTGCAGTGATCAGTGATTCCATTGCAACCAGATTACATAAAAATAGCTTCTTCTCATCTTCAATAGCTTTCTCCAGTTCATCCTCAGTCTCTATCTTTTCATTCTTCTTTATGATCATCCAGTAGTCAATTCCCAAACATAGCAAATGTGTTCTCATCTTGTTCTTCCAACTGTCAAATTTTTAGGATCAAATTTTGGACTATCCTTCCTATAGTAAGACATCTTCAGGATCACCTCTAGTTGTTAAGCTTTCTCTCTAAGGACCAGTAGATCTGGTACCAATTGTTAGGAATAACAGTCCACAAGAAAACTAAGAGGGGGGGTGAATCAGTTGTGATATAGATTATTAAACTTTAAACTGTGTAAACAAACACTTCAATGCAAATGATA
The DNA here is from genome assembly GCA_018584345.1 of Thuja plicata. Taxonomy (NCBI): domain Eukaryota; kingdom Viridiplantae; phylum Streptophyta; class Pinopsida; order Cupressales; family Cupressaceae; genus Thuja; species Thuja plicata. Next base: position 3,387,645 of record MU223320.1, read on the forward strand.
ACATGGTAAATGCCAACATAATAACACAATACTTGTTGTCGAGGAAACCCTGTTAAAGGTTCAACCCTGGTGGGAATTAGCACCCAAAAATAATGTACTAAGAGTATAGTATCCCTGTTAAAAGATTTAGCCCTATTAGGAGCTTATTACAACATTATAGTACACAGTCCCTATTAGGAGACAGACCCTGTCAGGAGTCAAGAAAAGTAGTAGGCTCACTTCCTAGGCATACTGCCCAAAGAAGGTTAAAGCCACCCTCAAGGATTCACAATTTGAACAAGTGTATATAGAAAATATACAATCAAGTGAACTGTCTGATAGCAACTGTCTTTGCTTGGCTAGTGTACGCCTCTTCTTCGTGATCTGTGGTTCCCAAGCTTTCCAAAGGCAAGGGTTAGTAGCAAAGGTTTCACAAATGATATAAATCAAGTACACAATAACTACTAAAATGAATAATCTGAAACGTAATCAATAAAATGTACAAGCAAGAGAAAGGAAAACAAATAAATGCAAACCCCACGATGCTTGAAGCTTCTATTGTTTCTCTCTACTCCTTCCAAAATGTTGTTCTTGATGCTCAGTATTGGCGGGGCAGCATCTATGACTTGAGAAGCGTCGAGAATTTGCTAATTGAAATGAGTGTGTGATCGCAAGATGGCTTGAATGCTAGAACCAAACTGACATAGTAATGGCGCACGAGAGCTTGAAATCCTGGATCCTTTAAATGGTTATGAAGGGTTTATTATATAGGAATTGGTGATGATATGAATGGTTGAGATCAATCCCAGAGATAGGTAGATGAATGGTTGAGATTAAAAAGAACTGGAGAAGCCATCAGTAAACTCCACCTCTTCAATAAGTAAAGAGGAGATAGAATTTGGTTGACTGAAGAGCTAATTGTGAGTTACCTTTTTGAATTGAAGAGGTGGGTGAAGTTACCCATGTGGACTGGAGAGATGGGTGGAGTAACCCATGTGATCTGATTGGAGTTATCTCTTTGAAG
>MU223320.1:3388781-3404625 GCA_018584345.1 Thuja plicata
ATTTAAATTTAAACTATAGGAAATTGAATTTAATTAATTAATTAATGGTAATTAATCAATTAAGGTTAATTAATTAAATAAAATTAATTATTTAATTAATTTTGGAAATTTGATTAGATGATTTGGGAATGAATTTAGAGGATAATAGATGATTAATTAATGATTAAAAAATCATTAATTAATAGATGAAAATTAGTGTTTTTAATGTAAAGTCGCAAGCCTGTACATTTTTGAGTGTCTACATTTGCCCCTCTTTGATGCGACGTGACTTGTCGCAGTGTGTCAAAGATTCTTTGATTTTGCCCCAGCTTGCCCCGACAGTAGTAGGTGTATTTATGCCCCCTTAACAAATTTGAGCGAAAAGTCACAACATGAGCGTTGATTTGTTGAAATTGCAATTTCTGAAACTGGGTAGCTGACAGATTTGAAAAATACTTTAAAATGCCCTTGTTATTGACTGTCAAAGTTTCCGAGGACCGAGAATAAATTTCGGAGCTCCTAGTGAAATTAGGGTTTTTTGGAACCCCTATAAATAGCCAAGAGAGCCCTTCATTAGTCACTTTGCGATCTTGGAGCTCTTGATTTCTTGGTGAGTAAGCCTTCAGTTTTCTGTCTTTTTCCTCATGTTTTCTTGCGATGGCGGCCCTTCTTGGTGTGACCCACCTTTTTTATCGTGTCTAGACCTATCAGAGACCAGCTGGCGCAGGACTTCCGGTGAGTTTTATCAGTTTGCATGTCATTAATGCTTGCATTTATTGCTTTCAATATTTGTACTTTTTTTTTGAAATATTCATACTGTGCTGCAATTGTTTGCAGTTTTGCCACAATTGCGGTTTGGATGCCGCAATTGCTGGTTTGAAACCGCAATTGATAATTGTACTACAATTGATAACCTTGAATGTTGCATTTGCAATTTGTGTTTCGCACTTGCTTGTTATGTTCTGCAATCGCCTAAAAGTACCACAGTTGTAGGGTTTTATTACCGCAATCAATTTTTTAGCACTGTTTACTTGATTCCCTTGTCTGATATCTACTTTTTTTTCTTCTATTACTTCCCTTAATGACTGAAACTGATATTTTTCTAATTTATTTCTGTGTGCAGTTCACTGGGCAGATTCTGCATTGTCGAGAGTCTCGGCCGGTGGGTCTTGTATACAAATTTCAGCTCACAGAGGATGAGAGATCAGTTCTTAGAGATCTAGATTTATACTGGATTTTCTATATGCCTGAGATCACGACCAATAGGGGTCTGATCTCCGCTCTTGTAGAGCGGTGGCATTCTAAGACATGCACTTTCTGGTTACCGACCGGTGAGTGTACTGTCACTTTGGAGGATGTGTATCGCATCCTCTAGCTCCCAATCCAGGGAGAGCTTGCAGAGTATTCCACCCGTACTAGTGTTGTTTCATTGACCGAGCTTTCTAGATTGCCTCGGGATCAGCTTGGGTTGGCTGGTGATTATGATATTCCATGGTCTAGATTCAGTTTGGGCCTTGATAGGCTGTCCACTTTACTAGACATTTTGGTATATGGCATCTTATGCCCCGATCGTCGACAGAGTGGATTTTTTGTCGACTTCGGTACTGTGTTGTAGAGTATGGTCAGGGATCGTACCGTATTTTCTTGGGGTCCATGCATGTTGGCCCACATGAATTTTCATATGTTTTACATAGCTTACCTTGATGGTAAGTCACTCGGTTGCGGTGCGACACTCCTCCAGATATGGGCATGGGAGCATATTGTTGTATGTCATCCTATTGGTACACGTGCTCTTCCTGTTGATAGGCCATATGTTTTTATGTATGATGGAGCCATTGTTCAGACCCACATGGGTCATTTGATGTACTAGCGATAGCATTTGGACATGATTCCTTACTTTATTTGGAGGCCCTGTAGAGATTGCTCAGTCTAGGATGGAGAGGAAATCCATCTTCCCTTCTGTCGCCAGTGGAGGTACCTGATTGGACATGTTACTGATCGTATCCATATGATTGACTTTCACAACATTGATAGGGTGTTGTGTCAGTTTGGCGAGTGGCAGGACGTGTCTAACTCCTATGCTTACTTTGCTTGTAGATCGAGGGATTCTGCTGTCTGGGGTGGTGTCGTATCTCTTGATGTTGCTCATACTGAGTTTTTAGGCTTACTTCCTATTGCATGGACCTAGCGCTCAGCTACTATAGATGTAGGTTTGTTTTGTTTTCTGATTGCTTATGTACTTCATTTTTTCTCTCTGATACTTTCTAATATCTTGTTTTGATACTTATGTCCTTATCTATGTGGGTACTGATATTTTAATTTGTCTTTTGCAGGCACTACACCTCATTATGATGCTCATTGGGCGCAGGCTTGACCAGTTTCTCTTACAGATGTCTCGTGTCCTATTGCCAGGACCATTATGAGGAGGGCTCAGTGGGTATGGCATGGTAGGGGAGGTCGGGATGGAGGGAGAGGTGGTGGTCGAGCCGGAGGTAGGGGTCGTGATGGAGGTAGGGATGGGGGGAGAGACGGAGGATGGGGGAGGGGAGATGATGGGGGAGATGATCCTGGTCCTGGGGGTGCTGGTGGTGGAGTTAGGACTAGAGGTGGTCAGAGTGGGGGTTAGACCAGTGCTCCTCAAGTTGGGTTGAGTACCATTTTGGAGGATGAGGAGGCACCCTAGTTGGTGCGGAGAGTTCATCGACAGACAGGTGTTATTTTGGCTCCAAGAGAGGAGGACAAAGCAGTCATTGAGGATGTGCACATTGATATTGGGGACATAGATGTGGAGGCTCTTGATGAGCATAGTGCAATACTGGTTCCTCTACTGATAGTGGCAGCACTGGCAGTAGTACAAGCGAGAGCTTAGAGAGTGATGGTGATTCCTGGGTTGTCAGGGGGAGAGGAGGTGAGGGATTGGGAGATAGGGCAGAGGAGGGGGAGATGGACGTGGCTATGGGAGGTATGGAGGATGATCCCTCAGAGTTGGAGTGCCTCACCCAGTAGGTACAGGACCTTTAGACCAGGCTTGCTTCATCTGATGCACATGCCACTGCTTTGGAGGCCCGGGTTACAACGGTCAAGTCTAGAGAGCGACAGGCTCGACCTGAGGTTCGTTCTTTTATTGACAGTGTACAAGATGCCTCGCACAGAGATGTTCTTGAAAAGTACTATAGATCTACGTGTGATGCTCAGAGAGAGATTGAGTACTGGAGGCATCATTATGAGGGCACAGTTCCTGTAGCACAGAGGGTGCCAAGTTATACAACATCCTAGAGATTGAGCAGAGCCCAGGGATCCCAGAGTAGTGGTATTGGAGCTCCTAGTTCATCCCATAGACCACCTTCTAATATGTCACCCCCTTGTCCACCTCCTGGCGAGGGTGGGGGTAGCTCATGTTGACCTAATTTATGTATCATGTACCATTTTTGTAGTGTTTTTATTGTATATACTCTGAGTAGTATCCATTTTTGTATCCCAACACACTGATATTTATTGATATATATGTTGATTACCTTATTTGTTTAGACTTGCGACCGTTCATTATACTCAGATAGTTTGATTTATATGAGATGTAGCTAGTGTTTTTGATATGATGTGCAATGGTTTACTTTCTATATGTATGATTCTACATGATTTGGTGGTTTAGATGATGAGATGTATATGCAATATGATTCTATTATGCAGATTCATATATGGATTATTTACTTTTCCTATGATACTGACATGTATATGCAGGATGGTGGAAATGAAATGCATGTTTATATTAGATGCTTATGGATGCATATGATTTTATGATGTATCATGTATGCAACTACCATGTTTTTTTCTTTTCTGATGTACTTAAATGGAATAAATGCAATCTATTTTGCACAAACTTTTTGCGTAATGCATGTGTTAGTTAGAAAGAAGTTAGTTTGGATAGATGTGCTCTGAGATTGAACTAATAGAATGGAATGATAGAAAGGATGTTCTTTTTGCATTTTTTGATAGATATGATTGGATAGAAAGGATGAGTATCCCAAGTCACTGCCCTTATTTCCAATATTTGTCATCATTGCATCTTTTTTTGTATTTTTTAAAATTCCGAAGAGCGTCGAATGATCCAGATCACATACCACCTGGATACCGCCACAACCTCTTAATAGCGGAAGAAGTAGAGAGATTTAATAGAAAGAGAACCTAGTGCACCCAAATATTGACCATCTGGGTACAACTATGTTCCCTGTTTGAAAAGAAAGAGAGCCAAAAGCACCCAGATATTGACCATCTGGATACCGCTTGTCCTCTGAATTAATATAAAACAAAGAAACCAAGATAGAACTCCTATGCACCCAGAGTCCATCTGGATAACACTGTGATCTCTTGATTTTTGGAAGGGAAATCCAAGCAAACAAGATAGAACTCCTACGCCCCTAGAGTCCATCAAGATAGCATCCTGAGCTCTTGTTTGCAACATAAAGGTAAAGACCATAGAAACCAAGATAGAACTCCAAAGAAACTCAGAGTCCATCTAAATAGTGTTGCGAGCTCTTGATTCTATAAACCAAACAAGCAAAATAAAAGAGAAGGAATGTCCAATTCTTTCCCAAGGTTAAGCTCAGATTGTGGAACTGCACGGCTGCCAGATAAGTGACAGCGCCTACCACATTTATCCTAAATCATCATGGCCCTGAAATCAAAGTGACCATTCAATATACAACAATCAAATAAAATAAGTCATGATCTATCATAGCTACTCTCCTCACAAGGTGGATCCTGGAGTAGCATAAGAACATAACCGCAAAATATAGACTGACATCTAACCAACTTGAATGACCTAGTCAACATTTTTGGATGGTTCCTTGATGCATTTGGATTCTCTTGATTAGCTCGACTCTTTGGATAGGCTTGATGGGATTGATTGCTTGAGTGTGTTTGGTTTCAGTAATAGATTACTCATATAAGACTGACATGTCTGGTTTGAGCTTACCCATGACTGTGTAAGATGATTGATATGATTTGATTGCTTTGATCATGTTGGCAGTTGATCAAGCTATGTCAGATGGGCCCAATGTTGGTTCACAAAGCTCATGATTGTGACAATTGATTGATTGATTTGATCATTTTGGCAGCTGATCAAGCTATTTCAGATGGGCCCAATGTTGATTTGCAATGCTCATGATTGTGACAATTGATAGATTGGCTTAGTTTCCAGGTGCTTGTTGATTAATCTGATATTTGATAAAGTTGTGTCAGATGAGCCCAATGTTGATTCACAAAGATCATGATTGTGACATTGATTGACTGGGCATGATCATCGTTTTCTCCCTTGATAACCGAGTTGGTTTTATTGCTTGGGATTTTGCAATTTTTAATGTTTTTGATGGAGATTGATTTTCTCAAGACATTTTGATCTTTTTAGGATTTTTTGATGAGTTTCCAATTTTTAGGATTTTTTCTGGATATTTAGAATCGCCCCCTAGTCTGGTGGACCAGTACTGACCATGGATAAGTGTTTGGTGCTCAGAGGGGAATGTGCTTCTAGATATAGCTTGGTTAGTCATTCTTGAATTTGAAGTATGCTCAAGCTTTTGGAGTTCATTGATGGTGAAGTTGGATTTGAACACTTGGTGCCTGTTTGCCAGGTTTTCACCAAGGTACCTACTCAATAGTGCATGTTTCCCAGGTTTTCACTGAGAGAGTGATTTTGTTTCTCTTTACTTTTTTTCTTTTTTGATTTTTTTTTGGTTGTCGCCAAGGCGCCTGTTTGCCAGGTTTTCACCAAGGTAACATTTTGTATTTTGTATTTTTTTTTTTTTTTGTATTTTCTGGATATGTAGATAGGTGCCTTAACCAGAGAGACCTCAAGGGTAGAACCTCTTGATGTGCATGTTGTTGATGTATCCTGGGAGCTGATCTCATTCTAGTGTTTCCAGTATGAATGCCCCACTCTGAGTAGAGCTAATAATGACAAATGGGCCTAGCCAGTTAGGATCAAACTTTTTGGGTTTGACTCTCTCTACTTGGTTCTTTTATTTTCCATGAGGACAAGGTCTCCTACCTCAAATGTTCATGGTTTCACCTTCTTGTGATAGTTCCTTCTAAGGTGATTCTGATATCCTTGTAAGTGGTCGAAGGCATGCTATCTTCTTTCATCTAGTAACTCTAGTTCACTGAGCCTTGCTACTCCGTAGTCTTCATCTGTAATCAGGTTCTTTAAAGATATCCTTAGGGATAGGATTTCCACTTCAAGAGGTAATACCACCTCTGATCCATAGACTAGGGAGAAAGGAGTGGCTCTTGTAGGTGTTCTCACACTAGTTTTGTATGCCCACAATGCGGGACTAAGATGTAAATGCTAGTCTCGCCCTGATTTGTTCATTATTTTCTTCAAGATTTTCAAGATTGTTTTGTTTGTAGCCTCAACTTGGTCATTCCCTTGGGGATAATAAAAGGACGAGAACCCTTGTTTGATATGGAACTATTCACATAGCTCTTCTACATCCTTGTTCTAGAAAGGTGTACCATAATATGTCAGGATAGTTTGAGGGATACCGTATCGATAGATAATGTGGTTAAGTATGAACATTGCTATTTGCTTTCCAGTGATGTAAGTGAGGGGAATTGCCTCCACCCACTTGGCGAAGTACTCAGTTGTTTCTATGATGTATTTGTGTCCATTTGTTGAAGAAGGTGTAATTTTGCCCACTAGGTCAAATCCCCACATGGAAAAAGGCAATGGTGATGTGATAGGATTTAGTTCCTGGGCTGGTGCATGAATGAGGTCTCCATGAATCTGACACTGTCTACACCTTTGTACATGTTTGTGTGCATTTGTCTCTATTGTGGGCTAATAGTATCCCATGCGGATGATCTTCTTAGCTAAGCTATTGCCACCTCCGTGGGTTCCACAAATTACTTCATGTACCTCATACAAAGCTTTCTGGGATTCCATGGAAGTGAGACATCATAGTAGCATTCCATCTAGACTTTGTCTGCATAAATTAGTTGAGAGCATGGTATACCTAGAGGCTTGGCGGATGAGGAACTTTCTCTTATCCTAGACAAGTTGGGAGGTAAGACACTATTTTGGAGATAGTTATAGACATCTTTGTACCATGGGGATTCATGACCAACAAGGATGCATGCTAATTTTGTGATGGATTCCTAATGTGATGGCACCAAGAGTTGCTCCACAAGAAACTAGAATTTTGTTTCATTGCCTGGCATATCAATCAGTGATGCTATGGTAGCCATCGCATCTGCAGCTTTGTTTTGTGCTCGTGGGACTTGCTCAAAGAAGATGTAATGGAACTTGGTTTGTAGTGTTTCCATTTGTGCTCTGTATGGTATGAGCTTCTCATCTTTGGTTGTATAATCATTGTTGACTTGACTAATGATCAACTGCGAGTCTCCAAAGACCTTTAGGTTCTTGATTCTCCATTGAATTGCTATCTTTAGACCGACGACCAATGCTTCATATTATGCTATGTTTTTAGTGCATGGGAAGTTGAGTCTGAAAGACTTTGGAATTGTATCATGATTTGGAGTGATAAGCACTATCCATGCCCCCGCACCATGGTTCGTGCATGACCCATCGAAATATAGTTTCCATACCTCGATCACTGGTTGTAGTGTCATGATAGATTCATCAAGAAAGTCTGAAATAATAGGCTGATGGTCCTGAATGGGTGCCTCTGCTAGTTGATCCGCAATCACTTGTCCTTTGATGGCCTTTCTATCTACGTACTTAATGTCAAACTCACTCAAGATCATTACCCAGTTCGCCAGTCGTCCGATGAGCGATGCTTTGCTTAGGAGGTACTTTAAAGGATCAATATGTGTGATCAACTTTTTTTGGTGACTCAACATATAATGTCTTAGCTTCTAGGAAGCGAAAACAACTACAGGACATGACTTCTCAATTGGCATATAGTTTAACTCATATCCAACCAATGTTCTTCTTAGATAGTAGTCGGCCCTCTCTTTACCTGCATCATCATGTTGTGCCAAGAGTACACCTAACGCTGACCTCATCACTAAGATATATAGAAGCAGTGGTCTACCTTGGACTGGTGGTACCAATATAGGAAACTTGAGAATGTAGTCTTTGAATATTTGAAATGCCTATTTGCATTGCTCTGTCCATATGAATTTGATGTCTTTGTGCAATAGATGTTGGAATGGGTGGCACTTGTTTTCTAGCTAAGCTATGAAGCACCTGATTGATTGGATCCTTCCTTGTAACCCTCTTAGTTGTCTCAGATTCGATGGTGGAGGCATGTCCAATATTACTTTGAATTTTGATGGGTCTACTTTGATTCCTCTATGTGACACTATGAACCCCAGTAGCTTTCCTGTTGTGACACCGAATGCACATTTCTTTGGGTTTAGATGGACCTTGAATTCCTGCATTCTGTCAAAGATTGGTCCCAATACTTATAGATGATCCTTGCAAAGTATTGACTTGGCTAGTTCTCCACATAATCTTCCATTGTTTTGTAGATGAGATCATGAAATATAGTTGTCATAGCCCTTTGATATGTCACTCTGGCATTCTTTAGACCAAACAGCATGACATTCCAACAATATGTCCCCCAAGGACATGTGAAAGTTGTTTTGTGTTGGTCCTCTGGTGTGAGCCTTATTTGATTATACCCTGAAAATCCATCCATGGGTGATAGCATTTGATGTCCAGCAGTTCGATCTACTATCATATCAATGTTGGGTAAAGGAAAGTCATCTTTGGGACAAGCTATGTTGAGATCCCTGAAGTCTGGGCAAATTTGTATCTAACCACTGTGCTTTGTAACAAGTACCAAGTTAGATATCCAATCTGCATATGGTATAGGTCTTATGAACTTAGCATCCAGGAGCTTTTTCAACTCTACTTTGACTAGCAATGCAACATGGGGATGCATCTTTCTCAGCTTCTGCTTGACAGGTTTGGCGTTGGGTAGTAACGGGAGATGGTGTAGTACTAGCTCTGGATCCAACCCTGGTATATCTGAGTAGGACCATGCAAAATTAATCATTCTTGCCTTGAAGAAACTGATGAACTGTTCTCTCTCCTCAGGGGTGAGTGATTTCTCCAAGTATATTTTCTTTGGGTTCTTGTCATCTCCCAAATTGACTTCCTCTATTTCTTCTACTAGTAATTCTGACTTCTCCTCTGTCATGGGGAGGAGTTCCTTCTTTCCATCTTCTAGTGCCTTAGTGAGGTTTTTGCTAGAAGATACTTCTTATTTTAGCTTTTTATCATTCTTTTGTTCTTTTTTCTTTTGTGGACTAGAAGAGGAGTTGCCTCCCCGAAATATTTCGCTCTATCAAGGTTAAAGGAGAAGCCTGCCTTGTGTTCTCCTGATGGAATGCCTTCCCTAAGTCCCATGAAATGAGCTATAGCCTCATCATTCTCGAAGACATCCAAATCAAGTGATCCTTCTTGATCCCACTCTATGAGCTCAGGGTGTAGAAGATAGATACTTTCATGGTTGTTTAACTCTGGTTGACTGAAAGGGACTACAGATATGGTTCCTACAAAACTAGACTGTGATCTAGACGCACCACTTGAGGTCTAATAAATGACATGCTTGTCTATGCAGGGTTGTTCGGTGATGGTCAGTTGGTCAAATAAGTCTTCTAGATTTATGATAGTGTCTGACTGAGGGGAATAATCTGGGATCGACGGTTCAGAGTCGTGAAGGGATCTCCACTCATACTCATGGGAGTTAGTCTCAATAGAACGCTTGTCAGATGTCTCACTTCCTTGGTTATCATTGATTTCTATGTGGAAGTCTATTTGGGCTTGTGTAGTTCCCTCTTTGGTGGGCAACAACTGTGCTAATATGTTGCTTATCAAGACATGTTCTGTGTTGTGCCCCTAGTGCATCTCTGTTATTTGTTCCTGGTCGACTTGAATGTCTTGGATCATAGGACTGGTTCTTTGTTGTCCATAGCCCAACCCTCTCGTGTTTCTCTGGGTTGGTGGGAGAGACAATTCCATTAAGTCTTGTTGTCTTGCCCCCAGACCAGTTGTACCATCATACCCAAAACTTTGTAACATTGTGTAACCATTACCATAGTTTGACAAGGGTAGGGGTGGTCAGATTGTCTCTGGTGGGTCTTGGTATAACCAGGTACTGATGTCTTGTTCAAATGGATTTTCTTCCGCTATGTCTCCCCATCGAACAAAGGTTGTGGGCAGACATCTGAACATAATACGCTATGGAGTTTTTGTTGTAATAACAGGTTGTGGCATGCCATAAGTTCTTAGGCCCTGAGGCATGTGCATGATGGTGAAAGCCTCTTCATATCTGTATTCATCATAGCCCTTGTCAGTGATGGATATTTTGGTGACTTTCCGTGTGATATCCTGAAGATTTGAATATGAAGAGGAGGGAACACTTGCGTCTTGGTTAATGACTATCTTTCCTGCTGTCCGTGTGACATCCTTGGGATTCGAATCTGAAGAGGATGGGATGCTTGCATCTTGGTTTGATGGTACCTAGTTATCAGTGCTGATTTGGACAACATTACAATATTGGAAAGGATTGGGATCTCCCTCTATGATGATTTCCTCTCCCTGGTGTGGGAATTTGATGCATTGATGGTATGTCGAAGCTACAACTTGCATTTCATGTATCCAGGGTCTCCCTAGTAGCATGTTGTATCCCAACTTAAGGTCTAAGATTTGGAAGGGAATATTTTTGACCACTAGACCAATACGGACATGTAGAATGATAATACCTTTAGAGGACCTTTCCTATTCATCATAAGCTCTAATATTTATCCTCCTTGTGACATCAATGCTTGATTCTGAATAGCCCAGTTTCTTGATTAACTTTAGAGTATAGATGTTTAACCCACCTCCACCATCAACAAGGACCCTATGGATAGCACTTTTGTGGACCTGGACAAGTAAGTGCAAAGGATCATTATGCAGGGGTTTATGTGGTGGCACATCATGGTCTGTGAATGTGGCATGTTTGTTATTAGCTATATGGTTGACCATCATTTGGAATCTCTCAGGTGTTATGTCCCTTGGGACAGCTGCATTCTGAAGGGCTTGGTCAAGTGCCAGTTTGTGCTGTAGAGATATGTGCAATAGGTCAAACATGGAGATCTAGGCAGGTGTATGCTTTAGTTGATCCACTATTCTTGTTTGTGGATCTAAGTTTGCTTTAGGATTGGTCAATATAGTAGACAAGGATGGTACTCCTTGCAAGATGACTCTGGCGTGACGCATTGTTATAACACATTTGTTACCTTGGTCTTTGACAGTGATCGTAGCCACATGGCTATCTGAAGGATTGAGGCAATTGATAACATTATCATTATTGGCATACATATAGTTAACTTGTTTTGCTTGTCCACCAGACCCGGAGGCTTTTCCTTTGTTGTGATCATGAAAGGTATCGTTGAAAATAGTGTGATCAGTTGTGCCTTTGGTTTGGGTATTTGTCACATCGATGGTCCCTGTGTCAATCAGGTCTTGGATAGCATGTTTCAATCGGTAAGAGTTGGATGTTTTATGTCCTTTTACCCGATGGAACTCGCAGAAGTCTTTGTCATTATACCACCTTGGTTTGTTTTCATCCTGTTCAAAGTCCCTAATTTCTAGGAGAGTGATAGTGTTTGATTGTATCAACTTGCGTAAAACGGATTCTATCGACTCTCCCAATGGTGTGAAACCTCGTTGCTGGAATTGAAACTGTGGTCTGCATTGATTTTTCTATTGACTATTTGACACAACAGCTGCTTGTATAGGAGGAGGTTGGTTTTGGATGTATGCTTGTTGAGTGGGCCCTGTGGGTTTTTGGTTGGCCACAGGTGTGCCTTGCGGTGACACCTTGGGTTGTGCATAGTTGACTATCTTCACATCAATGACACCATCACTAGTGACATTTTTTCTTTTGTTCCACCACTTAGCTTTGTCCATTGTACTTTTGTTTGTATTCGTTCATGTTGGATCTGCAAGGATTCCTCATTTGACTAAGTTCTGCTCACAACAAACTCCTCATTTGATGAGTTGTGTGAAGTTCGGAGCTAACTGTAACTCTATTGTGAATGACATGTCTGGAATTAGATTGTCAAGAAATATGACTATCAAGTCTTGTTCAGGCACATCATATGTTATGCAATTTTCTGTATTCCTCCATCTCTGTAGGAATTTCACAAAAGACTCTCCATCCTTCTATTTGATATCGCAAAGGTCCTTGATGCTGACCTTGCACTCGATGTTATGATGGAAGTGAGCTATGAAATTTTCAGCCAATTCACTCCAAGACTGAATGCCATGAGGTAAATGTGAGAACCATTCCATTGCTGGTTAGGCCAAGCTTTGTGGGAACAGTCACATTAGATATGTCTCATCATGGGCGACCTCGACGCAACTAGCAAAAAAATCTCGGATATGTTCAATAGGGTTGGTACTACCCCTATATTTGTCAAATTTTGGTACCGAGAAGTGATTTGGGAACGAAGACATGTGGAGAGAATGGTCAAAGGGGTATGGGTATAAATACTCTATGGTGTAGGATTTAGTTTGCCCCTAATTTGCATATCCATCATTTGGGTTTGAAGGGTTTGCATTTGTTGCATTAACATGTCCGTTTGATATTGAGGTTGGTGTGTGAGGGCATTCCTCTGTGCTGTAGTGGGTATGAGGTTGCGCCTCTGTGTCCCTTGAGTAGGAATGTAGGATTTCATCCTGGGGACTTGATATTAATTTCCCATTGAGTGATTTGTAAATGGGGGCACCTGGGTAGCCCATGGTGGGTTTTGATGAGTTTTTTGTTGTGATTGAAACTTGGGTTGATACTGCTGGAGTTGATATTGCTGCTGCTAAGGTTGGATTTAAGGCAACTGAAGCTGGGGTTGTTGTTGCATGGGTGGGATTTGAGGCAGCTGAAGCTGGGGTTGTTGTTGTGGGGGTTGGAATTGAGGAAATTGAATCTGGGGTTGCTATTGCGGGGGTTGGAATTGAGGTAACTGAAGCTGGGGTTGTTGTTGCAGGGGTTGGATTTGAGGCAACTGAAGCTGGGGTTACTGTTGCAGGGGTTGGATTGATGTCAGAATGGGAAAAGATGTAGCCTTGGGTGGACATTGACTGTAAGTCATTCCTGTAGAGATGGATCCCTGTGGGCATGAGGTGTTGATCCCAAGACTAGTGTGAATTAACTGCAGCAGCAACATAGTTTTAGAATAGTTGGTGTTTGGTGGGATGGCAAGCATAGCATGAGAGCTTGATTGTCCTGGCCATGAGACCAAAGATGGAGGTATACTAGTGACTATGGGTGCACTTAGTTGCGAGCCTGTCATGCTTTGAGTGGAAGATGTGTTGGCCTGGGTCGGGTCATTATTTTGACTAGGTATAGTCTGTGTTGATGTAGGTAAGACCAATGGTGGAAAAATCTGAGACACAACAGGTAGTATTTGAGCAGGTTGAGTAGTGTTTTGACCTACGAGAGGGTTTTCGGGCCATATAGTCGATACACTAAATTCCGCGGGGAGTTTGACTCCATTCTTTATTAGCATGGCTAAGTAACGTTCAGGGTTCCTCTCTACAACAATGTCAACTACTTTCATGGAGTAAGCATCTTGCTCCACACCTTCAAGTTCTGCTTCTGTGATATCTTGGAAAAAGGTTGCCCCACGGGATTGTTCAATGAATAGAGAAGAACTGGTATTCACGAAAGGATCATTCTCTTTCTCTATTTCCCAAGTGAGGAATCTGTTGATATATGACTCATCAGGTTGATTTCTAGCCTTAAACCTTGTGTAAGGCCCTTCATGAGGTGTTTGAGACATAGTGCGGTCCAGGTTTTGTAACTAAAACAAGTGATATAAAGTAAACAAGGAAGAAGATCATTTTTGAGGAAGTCCGAGTTACATTTTGGACAAGGGTAATTCTAAGGATAGATTTTGATATAACTTGATCTCAAAGTGGTGATGATAAAAAGATAAGTTTTTCTGACCTTTGCCTTGGACAAAGTCACTTTGATAAAGATGATGATGTTTGATATGATGAGATCAAGGTATTTCGAGTCTGAGCTTTTGAACTAACAATGTTTTTTAACAATAATCGTGCTTTACAGATAAGGGATTATCTTTAATGTTTAGAGATTCACACAATGTTCTTCGCATTTTCCT
The DNA here is from genome assembly GCA_018584345.1 of Thuja plicata. Classification (NCBI taxonomy): domain Eukaryota; kingdom Viridiplantae; phylum Streptophyta; class Pinopsida; order Cupressales; family Cupressaceae; genus Thuja; species Thuja plicata. The sequence continues at coordinate 3,402,894 of MU223320.1, forward strand.
AGGATAGAAACTAGTTTTGGACACCAAATGAAGAATTATTTCAAGGTTTTAGGTCAAAACGGGAATAATGTATCTCTGGTCAATTGCGGTACAACTTCACCGATTGCAGTAAAGTAAGCGGTCGATTGCGGTAGTTTATCACCGATTACAGTAATAAACACGATGATTACGGTGATAAACAAGTTAATTGCGGCAGACTTCCTTCAATTGCGGCACAATGCGAGCAATTACGGTAAATGAGGAACAGTCGAAAAAAGACTAGAGGATAAGTATCATTGCTTGACAATTTTGGAATTTTTTTGGAACAATGCTTCTGATTCACAAGACAGTTGACATTAACAACCCTAGACTTTAACATGTTTGACTCGTTTTGACAATTTGGATGTTTTGTTTTGCATTTTTCAGAAATTGATCAAAGGAACAAACACGACAGACACTATGTTTTGAAGAAAGAAGACTGAAACTGTGTATGTTCTACAAATTTTTCAAATTGCAAGGTTATCACGAGGTCTCAACAGTGAACAGTCAGATTAATCTAGGTCAATAGCTTCAGAATACAATGTTATAGGCCCAATACTTGAATGTCTGTTAGCTCACACAACAATTGTCACGCTGCTAGGACACTAAGGTCCACGACATAGTTGCCCATGTTTTTATTGTTTCCAGGTATTGTTGTCATGGAGTGAAGATCTCTTTCACTACACAAATACCATGGGACACATATGTTGGAAATCTTGGGGGGAATTCTGCAACCCCTTGCACTATAATAAGGTACCTGTTCAGAGGTAAAATGGGTTGGCCTCTAATTAATCAAGGTTGTAGTAAGGGTCTGTGGTGTCTCTCCAATCGGTTTATACATGTGTGGCTCACTTAAGAGCCTAGTTGATCACGTTGGCTCCTTAGGGATATTCACCCGATCCATACTATCACCAACACGCCTCATCCGAGCTTGGCTAGATAAGACAGAAATTTGGTTCGCGCCTTATTTATATACCGATCAGAAGGATTACCAATTTAAGGTCGTTCTCTGAGGAAGAAGTGCATTCCCCGGACAGGCCTTTCTAAAAAGTATAAAGGTTTGTAATCTAACAGTTTGTGCAAGTGCACCCAAAACTCAAGACACAAGGTAAATCGATTAAGCTCCAAAGTTTGAAATGTGAACTAAGCTACCCCACCATACAAGCACCAATGTTCAATTTAAAGCCCAAAAAGTAGGTGTTGATTGCTTGTTCAATTTTAGTGCACCAATTTGAGATATTTTTTTTCCTTTGTTCAATTTTAGTCCCCACGTCAATTTTAAGCCCAAATCTGAAATGTGAGATGTGATATGTTTGGCAAGCACTGTTCTTTTTAAACCCAAATTGATAAGTGAATTCCTTTTAGTTTGCTTTGTTTAGACTGGTTAGTATAAAAAACAGGGATTTTTTTAGTGGCGATTATTCGCCAATTGGCGAATATGTCCCGATCGGGCTATAGAAATTAGCAAAAAAAAACACCGTATACTAGTTGACCGGTTTGCCCAGATTTTATAAAATAGTCATATTGTGGTCAGAACATTCGCCACTATGATTACGCAATTTCAGTTTGGTACTCGGGTTCTTCGCCCATATTTCTCTTTAATGTTTACTCTTATTTGCCACGGAATTAATTGAGTGTCTCTTTTGACAAACATCATTCGCCAAATTCCCATTTTCCTATGTCAAATTTTTATTTGTCCTAGGACCCAATTCGC
>MU223320.1:3416809-3440644 GCA_018584345.1 Thuja plicata
CGTGATCTGTGGTTCCCAAGCTTTCCAAAGGCAAGGGTTAGTAGCAAAGGTTTCACAAATGATATAAATCAAGTACACAATAACTACTAAAATGAATAACCTGAAACGTAATCAATAAAATGTACAAACAAGAGAAAGGAAAACAAATAAATGCAAAGCCCATGATGCTTGAAGCTTCTATTGTTTCTCTCTACTCCTTTTGAAATGTTGTTCTTGATGCTCAGTATTGGCGGGGCAGCGTTTATGACTTGAGAACTGTCGAGAATTTGCTAATTGAAACGAGTGTGTGATCGCAAGATGGCTTGAATGCTAGAACCAAACTAACATAGTAATGGCGTACGAGAGTTTGAAATCCTGGATCCTTCAAATGGTTATGAAGGGTTTATTATATAGGAATTGGTGATGATATGAATGGTTGAGATCAATCCCAGAGATAGGAAGATGAATGGTTGAGATTAAAAGGAATTGGAGAAGCCATCAGTAAACTCCACCTTTTCAATAGGTAAAGAGGAGATAGAGTTTGGTTGACTGAAGAGCTAATTGTGAGTTACCTTTTTGAACTGAAGAGGTGGGTGAAGTTGCCCATGTGGACTGGAGAGATGGGTGGAGTAACCATGTGATCTGATTCGAGTTATCTCTTTAAAGATAAATGAATATTTAATTCATTTATTTAATTAAAGTTTTCAACATGTGAGATAATTGAATTCTTTTTTATTTGGAATTGCTTTATTGAATGAAATTAAATTAATTTAATTGGAAGAATTTAATTAGTAAGTTTAAATATTTAAATTTAAACTATAGGAAATTGAATTTAATTAATTAATTAATGGTAATTAATCAATTAAGGTTAATTAATTAAATAAAATTAATTATTTAATTAATTTTGAGAATTTGATTAGATGATTTGGGGAATGAATTTAGAGGACAATAGATGATTAATTAATGATTTAAAAACTATTAATTAATAGATGAAAATTAGTGTTTTTAATGTAAAGTCGCAAGCCTGTCCATTTTCGGGTGTCTACCAAGCCTATCCATTTTCGGGTATCTACTGTTAGTTCTAATGAAGTATTCTTATCACAAACTCTGCTCTACATTTAGCAGCAAAACAAGCCTCACAGCTTTCACTTCTCTTCCTTTTCAATCTCTTCCACATGTTTCCTAAAGAAAAGATCTCCCATATATATCATTTTACAATAATTTATTAGGTCAGCCAATTAAGATTTCCTAATACACAAATAATTGATTAGGTCAACCAATTAAGGCTTTCCAATATACAAATAATTATATAACTCCTTTCCAAGATACACACGGTACCTATAAAAAGTAAACATCATTTACAATCCATCAGTTATGCTCCAAGATTTGCAATCCATGCTCACAATTTATTATACATGTTACATGTCTGAAGTCGGCCCCCAAAATAGGTCTCCTCCAGAATAGATACCACAGCTGATGTCACCAGTTATCACATGACAATTGAACACAATCTATTATTCCACAATATGCCTTTTGTTCTCCAGTAAGCTCGCTTCACCTGAAATATCTTCGCTAGTAAGATATACCCGAAACACAAAGACCTGCTCTGTTAAGCAACATAGTTACAGTCCAGAAACCAGTCTTCACTAAATCAACTGTAACATCCTCAATATATAATATAAAGCCAAGAGACCTTACAAATAAGGTCAACACACATCCTTCTTCATGTAACCAACTTCAATAATTCTGAAACATCCATACAGTGTCTGTACACTTCTTCCAGTCAACTAACTAGTATGTCTTCTTCATAGAAACATATGTTGACATCAGCGGCAAAACATGAATATCAATAGCGTGAATAGTATCCAAATCTGATATAATCCAATAGGGTGGTGGTAGACTATCACATGAGGAGAATCCAAAGTATCAAAAGTAATATCACAAGCCACACATGGACTTGGAAAGACCATCTACATAAGATGCAGTCATAAAAATTCTCCTTATGCCCCCCAGGTGCCCTTAGGCCATACTTGGAATCATGGGTATAAAGAACCCCGTGTATTTCCCTCCTCACATGGGAGACTCTGCACTAACGTGGAGTCACTTCCTACCACCCCCTTCAAGGTTATTTTACCCTCCCAAGGGTGAGTGTGCCTTGAAGAATCCCATTAAAAAAAAATAGTACAAAGCAAACACAGCAAACTAAAACTCAAAACTATGAAAAACATAAAATTTACATAGGACTCCATTAATAGAGCTCCAAGATATGAACATTCATAAAAAAATCAAAACTAATCTAAGAGAAACCAACCTTACTCCAAAGCTTAAGACAAAACTGAAAATTTGAGATGAGCTATCCTTCCAAGTCTTCTCTTCAAAAACTCCTTCAATTCTGGAATTGTCTCTAAAGGTAGAGACTGGGTGAACAACCCAAGCTCTCCCTAAAACCTTCCCTGTAAAGGAAAATCTCCAAAATATTTAGAACCAATCAATGATGAGGTGACCCTAACCATCCCTTTCTTCCCACTTGCCTTTCTTCTCCATGAATGGAGTTAAATGCAACTTGAGAAGAAAAGAGAGGTTAACCAAAACTACAAAACTCTTCAAATTCGCTCAGCTTTGAAAAGGAGACTTTAGGGGTGTAATAATTGAGTTTTAAGACTCTTAATGGGTTGAAAATGACCCCTAACCCCTAGAGTACTAACTTGGGTAGCTAAAATTCACCCTGATTACCTTTTGGGAGCCTAAAAGACCCTCCTAAACTCCACCTAAAGTTTACCCACGTATTTCTAAGTCAAGTTGACCATCTAGAAACTTCCTAACCTTGGGTAGTATTGGGTACTACACTTAGGTAATCCCTAGTTAACCCTACACCTATCCTTGTCACACTAACTAGCCATGCCGATACTTAATTACAACAATTGCCAAAATTGGCACAAAATAAATAAATAAATGACATGGCGTAATTACATTTACTTTAACTGAATTAAATACACACATGCAAACCACATTCACGAATAAAAAACTTATACAATAAGGTCAATGTTTCTTTGTATAAAAATGACTTTGGAATTCATAGAATATAACATAGGTTCCAACTCTGGGTCCCCGATTTAGATCCATGGTCAACTATCCCTGCACACTCATTGCACACATCAGTAGGTCCAAATTAAAATGATATGGAAACATAATACATCACCAATACTATATTGCATATAAACTACATCTGCATTTGAATTAAATAAATATATCATCAATTTCCTAAACCAATATCCATCACAATTACATCCACGCAATTATTCCTATTTATGACATCATCATAAAATAAAACTGAATCAAAACATAAGGTATCTCAAGTGTACCCTAATTACATAACCAGGTACTGAATATATAACAGGATTTAACAAATCCTCTGATGAACTATAACTGATTGAATATTTGAAGATGATAAATTGATGATCACCGAGCAGCAAAAGTGAATGCAAGACATAAAATCAGTTAATATATTGTATTTTAATTTATGTCAACTTGATATGGTTTGATTATTCATACACATATTTTCATAACCTTGAAGATCTGAAGAGACAAATTTTTGTGGTCGGTAAAACATAAAAGGTTTGTATACACCGAGTGACAATGAACACCGAGAAATTCACAGTGTATACCAAGCACAACAATAACCAAGCAAGTGTTACCAAGCATAAATGGAGTTAATTACTGAGCATAACTAAAGTTGATGACCGAGCATAACTGGAGTTAAAGAATGACAAAATTTCTTAGCTGGCAGAGCTACAATTTAGGGATTGACTGATTGATTATTTTATTATCAACGATTAGTTAAGATAAAGAAAGGAAGGTGATTAAAAGTGCATCTTATTCACAATTATCAAGGATATATTTATGGAATAAAACTAAAGGAGAGCTTTATGGGATAAAATAAAATCATGGCAAGTTTTACGGATCAAGGAGAGATCTACGACAAAAACAAGGAGAATGAGCAGCTAATCATGTCTATATAAAGAGACAAGGAATTCATTATCAATGAAAGGAATTTTGAATATATTTTTGTGTGAAGATACAACTCTTCATGCAGATCTAATCATACAGGTTGAAGAACAGAGCAAAGGAATTCTGTAGACACCGAGCAACAGAGGACAGAGCATTCACCGAGAAGAATAAAGAAAGAAAGCAAAGGAACTGAAGTACATATTGATCAGAGAGGTATTATTGGACTAACAATAGATATAAATATTTGTAAATCAAAGTTGTATTTTGAATAGATCATTTACTGTATTAGTTTAACCATTGATTCAGAAAATCTCTTAATCGAGTGGGATTTAACAGTCCTTATTGTATTGAGATACTCAAGAGTATCAAAAGTTTTATTGTTGACAACATAGTGAGTTCTAGGTCAAAAGACAAACTATTGGTTTTAAATTCTCTAACAAGGTCACACTTAACAGTGTGTATTATAACCTTTAATAGGGTTGGCTCTTCACCGAGCTCACTTTAGAAGAGTGAAAATATTTTGGGTTACTGGTCCCAAGTGGTTTTTCCCATATTGGGATTTCACGTTAAAATCTATGTGTCAAATGTGTATATGTTTCATTGCATTGATTTTTTTTTACACATTATTGAAACTGGATTGGTTGGTTAACACTAAGTTTATTTGCTGCTACTTGGTAAAGTCCAGAAAAGACAAACAATATATCTTACCGAGCAGTTTATAGTTGTTAAGATTATTTATGGCATACATCTTGATGAAATTATGATTGTAAGATAGCTAAAGGTATTAAATTTGAGAGATAAGTTTTTGGTTGGATCTTGTGGAATAATTGTTAAGGCCACTGATTCACCCCCCCCCCCCCATTTNAGGCCACTGATTCCCCCCCCCCCCCCCATTTCATTTATTCTAACAATTGGTATTAGAGCTTTTGGTGCTTGGAATAAAAAGTTTAAAGGGACTTAAGCTAAAGATCATAAGATGAGTAAAAGGGATGTGCCTAATTTGAACAAGGACAACTTTGCATCATGGAAAAGTAGGATAAGACTTCATCTATCTGGTATTGGAAATGATGTTACACAACACTTGGATACTGAATATGTTGCACCTACTGGACCTCTGATTTTTGATCAATTGAGAAAGAAATATTAACACAATTCTATGATGATAGAACTTGCTTCTTCACTAACTGATGCTGAATTTGAAGATCTAAAATCATGCACGTCTACAAAGAAAATGTGGGACAAACTCAAGCTAGTAAATGGAGGAGATGCCAATGTGCTGAGAGCTAAAGTTGAAAGCCTAAGAGGAAAGTTTGATGACCTGAGAATGAAATAAGGAGAGAACATCACTCGGTACAGTGACATAATCAAAGAAGTTGTTAATGCTATCCGTGGAGTAGGGGGAGTACTTGATGAAGAAACATTTGTAAGTAAAATTTTGAGAACCTTATTGCATGTTTATGTTATTAGAGTATCTGCAATTCAAGAAATGAGAGTAGTAGCTAGTAACAATGTTACTCTTGATAGTTTGATTGGTAGACTTATTTCATTTGAGATGAACAACTATGACAATAGTGTCTTACCTACTATTGAGTCTACATTCAAGTCTTCTCTGAAAATAAGAAAATCTAGTAACAAACACACTATGAGAAATGATAGTGATAGTGATAGTGATGAGCAAGAACTTGATGAACTTGAATCACTAATTTCTAGGAGATTACATAGATATAAAGGTAAATTACCATTGGTCTATTTTAATTTTAAAGAAATTAGACATTTTGCTGCTAGATGCCCAAACAAAAGAAAGGATGAAAGAGACAGTGATAGATCTTATGAAAAGAAGTATGATAGAAGTGATGACCAAGACTACAGAAGCAACCGACACTCTAACAGAAGAGATAACCAATATTACAAGGACAAAGGAAAGAAGGCTTGTTACCTAGTTGAGAAAAAACCTAAAAATTTTGATACTGATTCTGATGAAGATATTGAGCTAGTATTTGTTGCTATGAAGGATGATTCAGACGAAGAAGAAAGGTATGTTGAAATAGCACTCATATCTAAAGTTAGCAAAAATGATGTCTAGATTATTGATAGTAGTTGTACTCATCACATGACTGGAGATAAAGAAAAGTTTGAAAGTTTTGAATATTATAATGGTGGATTAGTTAGTATGGGGAATGGATCACCTTTCCCAGTTGAAGGAAAAGGTACCATCATGTTGAATAATCTGATCATATGTGAAAATGCATATTGGGTGAAAGGACTTAACTATAATATGTTGATTGTCTCACATCTTAACAACACTACACACCAAGTTTCATTTGAAAACAAAAAGGGAATGATCTATAAAGATATTGAGTTGGTATTTGTTGCTATGAAGGATGATTCAGACGAAGAAGAAAGGTATGTTGAAATAACATGCATATCTAAAGTTAGCAAAAATGATGTCTGGATTATTGATAGTGGTTGTACTCATCACATGACTGGAGATAAAGAAAAGTTTGAAATTTTTGAATATTATAATGGTGGATTAGTTAGTATGGGTAATGAATCACCTTGCCCAGTTGAAGGAAAAGGTACCATCATGTTGAATAATCTGATTAGATGTGAAAATGCATATTGGGTGAAAGGACTTAACTATAATATGTTGAGTGTCTCACAGTTGAACAACACAGGACACTGAGTTTCATTTGAAAACAAAAAGGGAAAGTTGATTGGTACTGGTGAACAAAAAAAAGTTAATATATTCTATCTTTATAATATTGAGACCACTTGTTTATTGGATAGAAATAAATATGTTTGGTTGTCGAATAAAAGGTTATGTCATGTGAATTTTGACAACATGGTTAAGATAAGTATGAAAAGAAAAGTGAGAGGCTTACCAAGTATTTCAAAGCCCGGCCATGTTATGTGCAAGAATTGTCAAATAGGAAAAATGACAAAGTCTAGTTTCAAGAGAAAAACCTACTCATCTAATGCTATTCTAGAGTTAGTCCATACTGACTTATGTGGACCAATGAGAACAAAGAGCTATTATGGTGATAGATACTTTATTCTATTTGTTAATGACTATTCTAGGACTGTCATGTTCTTAAAAGATAAATTTGAAGAATTTAAGATGTTCAAATGGTATAAAGCTAAAGTTAAAAAATAAATTAGAAAAGAATTGAAATGTTTAAGATCAGTTACAGGAGGAGAATTTATTTCTGATGAATTCACTAACTTTTGTAATGAGTATGGGATTACAAGATAGGTTTCTGCACCGAGAACTCCACAACAAAATGGGATTGTTGAAAGGAGGAATAGATCAGTTCTTGATTGTGCAAGAACACTGATGATTGAAAAAGGCATCACACAAACATTCTAGAGAGAAGTTGTAAGTACTACTATCTATACACTTAACCGAGTTCAATTAAAGAAAGACATAAATAAGACACCTTATGAGCTATGGTATGGATACACACCAAATGTGAGTTACTCTAGAATTTTTGGAAGTCAATGTTATATACTGAAAGATGATAGAAATGGAAAACTTGACTCTAAAATTGATGAAGGAATATTTCTAGGATATTCTACTAAAATCAAAGCTTATAAATGTTTAAAAGAATCTTCTAACAAAATCATTGAGAGTGAAAATGTTAAAGTGGATGAATTTTCTGAGAAAAATGATGAGGAAAGTAGAAATTAACCTAAATATTACAATAGATTTGTCTACATTGAAGAACCTGACACCTTGCCTGAGTGATATAATAATGCAACTGAGCAACAGGATGCACACACTGAGAATCAAGAAAATGCTCACAATGCTGAACTGAGTGATGAAGATCAAAATGAAGAACATTGATCTGAACCTCTACTTGCTAAATATGTTATAAGACACCATCCACATGATCATATCGTTGGGGACAAAAGAGCAGGAATGAGAACAAGAAGTAAGTCACTTAACAATAGATGTTTGATTTGTGATTTTTAACCTAAATTTGTTAATGTTGCACTTGAGAATCAAGAATGGGTTAGTGCAATGAATGAAGAGATTGAAAAATTTGAGAAGAATAAAACATGGACATTAGTACGTAGACTGAGTGACAAAAATTTCATTGGCACCAAATGTATTTTTAGAAACAAACTTAATGAGAATGGAGAAGTCACAAGGAACAAAGAAAGATTGGTATGCAAAGAGTATGCACAAGAAGAAGGTATTGACTATGGAGAGACCTTTGCATCCATTTCTAGACTAGGAGTAATAATTCTACTTGATTATGCTTCTTTTAAAGGATTCAAAGTATACCAAATGGATGTTAAATCTGCATTTCTGAATGGAATACTAGAAGAGGAGGTATTACATTGAACAACCTGAAGGGTTTGTTTATCCTAACAAGAGGAACATGGTTTGTAAACTACACAAAGCCTTGTATGGATTTAAACAACCACTGAGAGCATGGTATGAAAGACTTCACTCTTATCTCATTGGTATTGGATTTGTTAGAACAAGTGACAACAATAATCTATATTTGAAAGGAGATATTGATGATAATATTTTGATTGTTGAGATATTTGTTGATGATATCATATTTGGAGGTAATGATATGCTATGAAAATCATTTGATGATGAAATGAGCAAAGAATTTGAAATGTCAATGTTTGGAGAGATTAAATTTTGTATTGGTCTACATATTCTACAACAGGCTGAAGGCATCTACATCACACAATCAAAATACATCAAATAAGTTCTGAAGATATTCAAGATGGAGGCATCCAAACTAGTTGGAACACCCATGGCAACTGGATGTAAATTGACAAAGGAAGACAAGACAACTAAGGTAAATCAAACCTTATACAGATCTATGATTGGTAAACTAATGTATGTTGTACACACTAGACCTAATATAGCACACGCAGTTGGTATAGTTGCAAGATTCTCTACTAACCCTAAGGAATCACACATGACTGCTATTAAAAGAATTTTGAGATATCTGAAGAATACTGAAGACTGTGGTTTGTGGTACAATAAAGAAGGAAAATTTGAGCTACAAGTTTATACTGATGTTGATTGGGATGGAAACATATATGATAGAAAGACCACTATAGGAGGAGCATTCTTTATGGGTGACAAACTTGTCACATGGATAAGTAAAAAGCAAGGATGCATATCTCAATCAACTGCAGAAGCAAAATATGTAGCTACTACTGCAAATTGCTCTAACATTGCATGGATCAAGCAATTGATGAAAGGTAGAAATGAATAAATTCTTGACCCAGTAATTATCTATTGTGATAATACAAGTGATATAAACATTTCAAAGGACCCTGTGATGCATGATAAGACAAAGAACATATCTATTAAGTATCATTACTTGAGGGAACAAGTACAAGAGAAATAGGTAATACTAGATTATGTACAATCCAAAGAACAACTAGCATACATATTCACAAAACCATTTCCAAAAGATACATTTGAATACCTGAGGAATAGACTAGGGGTTCCTCCCTTGTCTACTGGTCACTAAGCTGACTAGGAGGTTGCATCAACCTAAACATTATTAGAAGATTAATCATGTTGATGCAAACTAAGATATGGACTGCAATGACATATCAATACACTAAAGGTACTTATTTGAACCACACACTAGAGATATTGTTGGCTACTATAGAGCTCTATATATTTTTTGGCATTGTTGTCAAAGGGAGAGAAAGATTCAATGAAATATCTATCAAGGAGAAGAGATTATAAAAAGGGAGAGAATATCTAAAGGTTACTGTCAATAAAATAACCATCCATCAAAGGGAGAGAATTGGAGAGAGTTAACATTGCATATCTATCTAGAAAAGGGAGAAGAGATTCTACAAGAAAGGGATAGACAAAATCAAAAGACAGAAAGGAGATTAACACTGTATACCTATCCATTGAAGGGAATGAATAAAGGGAGAGCACACAACAAAATCAAATTTATAGGGAGATATGTCTGGTAAACATTTTTTTTGTAGTGATTAAACATATTAAATCTGAGTTAGAAGAGCTTACCGAGATTCAGATATTTGAATTGGTTATAGAACAATAAGTTTGGTATGTTATGACATGTTTTATACTACATATTTCATATTGTGTTTCCATCAATGCCCAAGGGAGAGATTGATGAACTATAATTGATTGAATGTTTCAAGATGATAAGTTGATGATCACCAAGCTGCAAAAGTGAATGCAAGACATTAAATCAGTTAATATATTATATTATCATTTATGTCAACTTGATGTGGTTTTATTATTCATACACATATTTTCAAAACCTTGAAGATCTGAAGAGACAAAGTTTATGTGGTTGGTAAAACATAAAAGGTTTGTATACACCGAGTGACAGTAAACACCGAGCAGTTCACAGTGTATACCGAGCACAACAATAATCGAGCAAGTGTTCCCGAGCATAACTAAAGTTAATTACTGATGATAACTAGAGTTAATGACCGAGCATAACTGAAGTTGATGACCAAGCATAACTAGAGTTAAAGAATGACAAAAATTTCTTAGCTGGCAGAGCTACAATTTAGGGATTGACTGATTGATTGTTTTATTATCAATGATCAGTTAAGCTAAAGCAAGGAAGGAGATTAAAAGTACATTTTATTCACAAATATCAAGGAGATATTTACAGAATAAAACTAAAGGATATCTTTATGGGATAAAGTAAATCATGGCGAGTTTTACACATCAAGGAGAGATCTACGACAAAAATAAGGAGATTGAGCAGCTAATCATGTCTATATAAAGAGATAAGGAATTCATTATCAATGAGAGGAATGATGAATATATTTTTGTGTGAAGATAGAACTCTTCATGCAGATCTAATCATACAGGTTGAAGAACAAAGCCAAGGAATTCTGCAGACACCGAGCAATAGAGGACAGAGCACTCACCGAGCAGAATAAAGAAAGAAAGAAAAGGAACTGAAGTATACATTGATCACAGAGGTATTATTGGACTAAAAATAGATCTCAATATTTGCAAATCAAAGTTGTATTTTGAATAGATCATTTATTGTATCAGTTTAACCATTGATTCATAAAATCTCTTAAACAAGTGGGATTTAACAGTCCTTTTTGTATTGATATACTCAAGAATATCAAAATATTTTCTTGTTGACAGCATAGTGAGTGGTAGGTCAAAATTAGACAAACTGTTAGTTTTAAATCCTCTAACAAGGTTGCACTTAACAATGTGTATTGTAACCTTCACCGAGCTCACTTCAAAAGAGTGAAAATATTTTGGTTTATCGGTCCCAGGTGGTTTTTCCCATATTGGGTTTCGACGTTAAAATCTATGTGTCAAATGTATATATGCTTTATTGCATTGATATTTTGTTTTACACATTATTGAAACTGGATTGGTTGGTTAACACTGAATTTATTTGCTACTACTCGATAAAGTCCATAAAAGATAAACAGTATATCTTACCAAAAAGTTTACATTTGTTAAGATTATTTATGGCATACATCTTGATGAAATTGGGACTGTAAGATAACTGAACGTATTATATTTGAGAGATAAGTTTTTGGTTGGATCTTTTGGAATAATTGTTAAGGCCATTGATTTACCCCCCTCTCAGTTATTTTAACATCATCAAATACATAACAGTCTCAATAGTCAAAGTATGTTCAAGCAAATAATCACTGAAAGCATAGAAAATAAAGCAGTAAAACTATGACGGTCTAAGGTAGGTCTCAAATCCGCCCCTTCTAGGCATGAACTTACTCCTAGATTTTATCGAAGAGGTGAGGGTACTATGATCTTATATATGATGTGCCCTCCCAAGAGGTCGCAAATTCATCATAGCAATCCCACTAGACCCTAACCTAGTCCAGCTCTCGGTTTCGAAGGAACAATGTGCGTCGAGCCAATATACGAATTGGCTCCAAAGCCAGCTACCCATCTAACTCCACCTACAAGGCATCCCAATCTATCACATGAGAATAATCATATATATACTTCCACAAGGCTGAAACATGAAACACATCATGGATGCATGATAAGCTAGGTGACAAGGCTAAATGGTAAGAAATTGTTCCTATCCTCTCAAGGATCTTGAAAGGTCCAACAAATTGAGGTGCAAGCTTAGAGCCCTTTCCAAAATGGATTGGAATCTTATGCGACCGCACTCTCAAGAATACCCTGTCTCCAACTAAATAGGCTCGATCAATCCTCTTCACATTTGCATACTTCTTCTGCCTAGCTTGAGATTCCACTAGACATTGTCTAATCAAGGTCACCTACTACTCCATATCTTTGACTAGCTAAGGTCCAATGGAGAATCTATCCTCGATCCTATCCCAATTGAGTGGGGTCCTGCATGGTCTACTATAAAGATCCTGGTAGGGAGGCATACCCAAGGATTTCTAGTTCCCATTATTATAGGCAAACTCCACTAGGTGTAGGTATTCCTCCTAGTGGGTCTGATGGTCTATAACATACATGCGTAGCATGTCCTCTAGCATCTAATTGACCCTCTCAGTCTTTCCATTAGTCTCAGGATGATAAGTTGTACTGAAATTGATCTTAGTGCCCATAGCTGCCTGAAGTTCTCTCTAAAAGGATGAAGTGAAGAGAGAATCTCTATCTAAGATGATCTTATGAGGTATGCCATGAAGTCTGACTATATCTCACAAGAACACCTATGTCACTTCTGGTGCAGTAAAGGTAGTTAACATGGGTGAAAAATGAGCCACCTTGGTCAACTTGTGGACTATCACCATGATGGCATCATAACAACGAGAAGACATAGGAAGACCTACTATGGATTCCATAGAAATGGTGTCCCATTTCTACACTAGTATCTCATGAGGCTGAAGAAGACCACCTGGATGATGGTGTTCCACTTTCACCCTTTGGCATTCTAGGCATCTAGATACCATCTTAGCAATATACAATCTCATGTCAAGCCAACGGTACAACTATCTCAAATTGGCATGCATCTTCTTAACTCTGGGATGTGCTGCATAAGGGGCTCTGTGAGTCTCTAGCATCACAAACTCATGCAATCCTCTAGAAGAAGGTATATAGATACATCCTCTATGACAAAATATTCCATTGGACTCCAATGTATACTTTGAAAACTTCCCCTCAAGGGGTATCTAAGATCAAATTAGCTCACAAACTTCTACATACATCTCATCCTTGTATAAGTGCTGAAGAATGCGATCTCTCAAATCCATACTAGTGGACATAGAAGAAAGCTCATGTCGTCTCCTACTCAAGGCATTTGTGACTATGTTATCTTTCCCCTTGATGTAATGTACATCAAAATAATATTCACATAAGAAACCCATCCATCTCCTTTGCCAAGCATTAAGGTTCGACTGAGTGAAGATGTACTGAAGACTTTGATGGTCTAAATGAAGCTCAAACTGATGACCTAAGAGGAAATGTTACCATCATACTAGAGCATGCACCACTACTACGAGCTCAAGATCATGGGTAGGGTAGTTGAGCTTGTGAGTCTTTAGTTTCCTGGACTCATAGGCTATAACTTTCCCACATTTCATAATAAATACTCCTAAACCATCCAAAGAAGCATCTATGCAAACCACAGAGTCTATTAAGGGCTTTGGAATGAAAAGAATGGGTGCACTGGTAAGTGCTCTCTTGAGCTCCTGAAAAGCCATTTCACACTTCTCATTCCACTCAAACATCTTTCCCTTTTGCTGAAGATAATTGATGGGGTGCGCTACTTGAGAGAAAACCTCAACAAATTGTCTGTAGTAACCGGCTAAACCCATGAAAATCCTAACCTCGATCACAGTGGTAGGTGTTCGCCAGTCCATAATGGCATCAATCTTTGATGGGTCTACTGAGGTCCCATCACCTAAAATAACATGGCCTAGATACTTTACCTCTACTCTGAAGAAAGAACACTTCGACAAGCTACCATATAATTTATTATCCCTAAGACACTCCAAGACTTGTCTCAGGTGTTCCACGTGTTGTTTCTCATCTTTGGAATATATTAAGATGTCATCAAGAAACACAACTACAAAATTTTCAAGGAAGGTACGCAATAATCCATTCATAAGACTCATGAATATAGCTAGAGCATTCCTAAGACTGAATGGAACCATGGTGAATGCGTAGTGGCCAAAACTAGTGCAGAATGTGATCTAGTGAATATCACTATCCATGATCCTCAACTAATGGTATCCTGACTTGAGTTCTTTCTTTGAGAACACTCGGGCACCCTGTAGCTGATCAAATAGGTCATCGATCCTAGGAAGTGGATACCAATTCTTGATGGTCACTTTATTCAACTATCAATAATCCATGCACAACCTAAGCGATCCATCTTTCTTCTTCAGGAAGATAACTAGTGCACCCCAAGGAGAAACACTAGGAAGAATGTGTCCTTTCTCTAACAATTCCTTAAGCTATATCTTGAGATCATTAAGCTCATTAGTGGTCATCCTATAAGGTGCTCTAGAAACTAGTTTTGCTCCTGGTAAGAGATCTATGTGAAAATCAACCGCTCTACGAGGAGGCATACAAGGTAGCTTTGAAGGAAACACATCTGCAAATTCTTGAAGTATAGGGAAGTCATGAAGGGATGTTTCCTTCTATACTTCTTCTTCCATATCACTGATGGTGATAGCATACAACTGGCATCCCTTCCGCATGCACCGCTTAAGATGCATAGTGGAAATCACATGGAGGGATACAGATCTATGGATTCTTGAAATAACTGTAGTTGTACCATCATCATCCAAGCATTCGATCTTCTTCTTACGACAATATAGCTTGGTCTTGTGGGAACTTAGCCAATCCATGCCAAGGACTAGACCATAAGATCCAAGAGGAGTAACTTTGAGATCTGATATGGTGGTTATGCAACCAATCTAGATTGGAAAATATCTAACCATTGAGGTAACAGAAACTCTAGCTCCTGAGGCTAACTCTACTTCCCATCTAACCTCTTGTCTAGCTGTCACTAGCCCGCAACACTCCACAACTAATGGAGAAACAAAGGAGTCAGTAGTTTAGGTATCAAATAAAATAGAAACATCACTACCTTTGATCTTACGTGATGCCTCAATGGAGGTAGCTTGGTTCTCTTCCCAGTGGTTATCCACTACTGCAAATATCATGTGGGACTTTCCCCTATCCCCAACTATCGATCCTGACATCACTGCACACTGGCTACCAGCTTGGGGAAACTCTTTAACTATGTGCCCCATGGAACCATAAGTGTAACATGGTCCACATTCTTGAACCTAAATTACCTGAGATCTAGAGTACTATGAACTAAAGGTCCTAGAAGACCTGCTATAACCACCCCTAGCAGATTGTTGAGTCCATGCTAGAGGTGTATAAGGTATCTGTGGTCTCTGGTTATTCTTAGGACCCTATGTCTTCCACTACCTGGGCTTATAGCTATGCTATACCTATGGTGGCCTCTGTCGATGGATTTGCTAAGATTGTTGTGGTTGTTGCAGCTGTGGGGTCCTGAATGACCCTGAAGAGTATCTTTGATTCCCCTTCCATGGGGGTTTTCGATAACTCGAGGCCTGGGGTGCGGGATTACAGTTTTGAGACCTATCCCTAGCATCATGTGGACCTCTAACTATCTCTTTAGCCACTAAAGCTCTGTCCACTGTGAACCTTAAGTCCCCTGAAGGTACCATGTGTACCCTATCTGAAATCGCAAGATTCAAACCCTTGATAAACTTGTTAACTTGTAGCTTCTTGTCCCCCATGTACTCCACATAAGGGAGGAGATCAAGAAACCTACCCTCATATTGGGCTACTGAGAGTCCCCTTTGCCGGAGGTCATGAAACTCGTCAATATGATGTTGCTTGAACTGTTCCAAGACATATCAAGCTTTGAAAAGCTTGAGGAAAGCATCCCAAGTAAGGGTGTCAATCACCAAGTGTCCCTTGGATTCCTCGTGTCTCCACCAAGTGGAAGCTTGGTCTCTAAGAAGGATAATAGAAAAAGGTTCTCTAAGGTTGCTACCATAGTTACGCAACCCGAAGCACCTCTCAAGGCTTAGAAGCCAAGAATCTGCACCTGTCCCATCTGTACCTCCTAAGAATGGAGGTAGTTTGAGCCGCATCAACTCCGTAATTTGATTCCTAATGTAAGGGGTTGCTCTTTCAAACCTTTGGGCCTCTATTCTGAGTATAATCCCTAGTCCTCCAATGGACCCTAGTTCCTTCTCAGTCTGACTCTCACCAAACCTAGGAGGTGGACTCCTACTTCTCTCTCTTATGGAGGACCCACGTCCTTCTAAATTCTACTATTCATTTTGCTGTATCACTAGAGGCATACATTCCAGTATGAGTCTAGCCAAATTCTAAAAGGCTTGAATTAATGCTGCATTTTGGATCAGGAGGTGATTTAGGAGGTGGACTTTGATAGGGTGTATTATCAGTACCTTCTTTGATCTGAATTTTTTTCAAAGTGTAGATATCAGTACTGAGTACTTATCTCCAATGCATATGAGATACATTACCTTCAAGCAACATAGTCCTGGCCGCATCCAATATAGTTATATTTCTTCTTTCTGCAATCTCATTCTACTGAGGTGTCCTAGGAGAAGAAGTTTGTCTATATATCCCATGCTTTTTGAAGTAAGAATTGAAAAAATATGATGCAAACTATCCACCTCTGTCTGACCTCAAACACTTTATCTTAAGACCTGAGTCATTCTCAACTTTTTCTTTGAAAATATTGAACTTATCAAATGCTTCATATTTTTCATTGAGAAATGTAACTCATATCATCCTAGAATAGTCATCACCAAAAAGTATAAAGTACCTTTCACCATAGTAGGATCTAGTCCTTGTTGAAACACAAAGATATGTATGTACTAGATCCAACTTCCCTCTTGCTGAAAAGGATTTTCTCTGAAAGTTGCTCTTGGTTTGTTTTCCCATCACACACTCTCTACACATAGTGTTAGTAGGATTCACAATTTTTAGCAAATCTCTTACTACATTAGTGTTACTGAACCTTACAATATTATCAAAATTTATGTGACAAAACCTTCTATGCCATAACCAAATTTCATCTACCTTCACAACAAAACAAGTTTCCTTTGTAGTATTCATCTCAAACACATTACCTCTTGACTTAGTACCTGATGTGATCAAGTTTCCAGATTGACCTATGATAGTACATTTTCCATTCATGAGTTGCTAATGGTAACCCTTTTCCACAAGTTTCCCAACACTCAACAAGTTGTGCTTAAGTCCATCAACAAGTAAGACATCATATGTGTTAGTTTTACCATCAAGAGAGATTGAACCAACTCCAATGATCAACTTAGGAGTGTTATCATAAAATCTAACTACGCTACCATCATATCTATTCAGTTGAACAAATCTACCTTTATCACTAGTCATATAATGTGAAAAACCACTATGAATGATCCATTCTGATTTCTTTTCAACATGCAAGAGTAGAGATTTTTCTTCATGAATAGGCTCATCATCTTTAATAGTAATAAATCCAATTTCATTCCCATCATTCACAAAATTATCACCAGACACACCTTCACTAGCATAGTAACATTCCTCATCCTTGGAGTAATTAGACTTATAAATCTTAGGCTTATGCTTAGGAACCCTTGTAGGACATCTCGATGCAAAATGACCAATCTTATTACAAGAAAAACATTTCAGGGGTAATTTTCCTTCAAACTTACCCTTACCTTTCCTTTCCCTTTTTGCTATTAGAGACACAAGCTCGTCCACTTTCCTTTCTTCTTCTTCTTCAATCTGTGCCCAATCATCAACATATTCTCCAAGCTCTTCATGTCTATTGCTAGAGCTTGCAAGGCTTGATAAGGTATTTTTATCACTATGAACATTATCCTTGAAGGCAGACTCTACTTTGGGTAATGCATCTTGTAACTCTGCAATCTCAAAGGTGGCCATCTTAGCAATCAAGACTTCTCTATTGAAATATTTAGTCAGTGGTATGATCTCCTCCATCACTTGCACTTTATTCTTGTATGAAGGTGTCAAAGATATAAGAATCTTTATGACCAATTCATCTTCAGTATATGTGCCTCCTTAGTTTCTGATTCCAGTAACAACCTCTCCAACCATCTTTACATATGCTTTGACATTCTCATCATCTTGCATCCTTACATTCTTAATTTTATCCTTCCAATTCTATAGTTTATCTTGCTTAGTGTACAAATCTCCTTCATATAGAGCCTCTATCCTTGTACAGATCTCGTGAGTTGAATCAAGATCTTTAACCTCTATAAACTATTCCTTAGAGAGTGCACTTATCAGTGCTTCCTTTGCAACCATATTGAAAGAAAACAATTTCTTTTCTTCCTCAATAGAATTTCTTAGTTCATCTTCTATCTCAATCAGTTCATTCTTCTTTGTAATCATCCATTAATCAATCCCCAAGAAGATTAGATGAGTTCTTATCTTGTTCTTCCAACTGTCAAATTTTTTTGCATCAAATTTTGGACTCTCCTTCTTATAGTAATCCATCTTTGAATCACCTCAAGCGGATAAGATTTCTCTCAAAGGACCACAAGCTATGATACCAATTATTCAGGCTAATAAAACTAAGAGGGGGGGGTGAATCAATTGTATGTCAAATAGTTAAACTTTAAACTTTAAACCAATTACTTAATGCAAATATAAATACTTGAAGAACAAAAACATAACACAAGTATTTTATTGTCGAGGAAACCCTGTTAAGGAAAAAAACCTAGTGGGATGGAACCCACAAATAATGCACTAGAAATATTGTATCCCTATTAGGATATCTAGCCCTGTTAGGAGTTGTTTATTAGATCTAGTACAAGTCATTGTTAAAGGAAAAAACCTATTAGGGGTCTTCTCAACCCTATTAGGAGTTGAGTGAAATGATGAGCTCACTGACCGAGCACACTGCTCAAAGTGAAGGTTAAATCCACCTTCTGAAGGTTGAACCCACCTTCTGGACTCACTACCCAAAGAGAAGTATAAAAGTATACGTATAAAAGTGAACTGACTAATAGGAACTTTCTTTTCTCATATAGTTCCAATGAATTCAATTGAAAACATAATCACTTCCCTACATCCAACAGAACTCACATCCACGTGCTCACAACATCCAATACATCCAATCCATACCTTTACAACTCAAGGCACTACTTTCCTTTATACAAGTTACAATAAGCAATTAAGGTCGGCTTGTTAAGAATTCCCCAATGCAAAAAAAATTACATAGACCCTTTCTAAGATACAAATGGTACCGTACAAAAGTAATTAACAAATATAAATCATCAATTACACATCAATATCCATAATTCACGCTCACCAATCAGTAAGCACGTTACATCTCTATAGTTGGTCCCAAATAGGTCTTTGCTAGACCACACACCTAAAATAATGTCATCAGTAATTTGGTGATCCAAGAATCACAAATAATTTTCTCTCATGTATCTTTTATCATTCCTTAAGCTCGCATATCATAAATCATGCTCACATCCAAGTTATCCCAAAAACTCAGAGACCATCTCTGTCATAATCCCCTGTCAATGCTCTGTAACCAGTCTTCACCAAAACAACTATAACTCATGAAAATACCAAAATAAAATCCATCAACCTTAGACTTAAGGTATACACTCATTCCTCTACATATATTCATGTTCTCATACTCTCACATGTCGTATATTGTCCATACACACCTGTCAATCTCGCATGTTCCTGTGATAACTAGTCTTTATGAAACTTCTAATGCATCTGATAGAAACATATGTTGACATCAATGACAAAACATTAATTTCAACACCTCAACAACATCAATTCCAATAGGATAATGTGGCCTCTAAATTTAATTTTCATTTCACCAATGGACAGAGGATTCCATCTTCTTCTAGAGTGCTAGGCAAAAAAACCAAGAAGTAGAAGATTGATTGGTTTAGTTTCTTATCCTCTTGAAGATGCTTTATTTGATTTTCTTCCAAATTTGTGACATCACAAGGGAAAGGATATAGAATTCCCAATTAGGCAATACGCTCAATATGCCCCTTGTTTGTTTCACCATGAGCTCAAGGGTGCAGTGACACTCTTTACTCTTCAAGGTATTCTCATTGCTTTTTACAAATTTGTTAGCCTTAAACGTGGACTGTCTCATATCTCTTATGCCTACCACTACTAAATAATCAATCACCACATATACAACTTCTCAATCAAAACTTTGGAGTTTTCCACATTTGGTGAAATAGATGTCAAATTTTGTTCAAGGACAAAACTAACCTGTGTACTCAATTTTTGTGCATCAACAATGAATTTAAGTATTGGCTGCAGGGATTCAGTAAAATCCTTTATTTTCACCCAATGTGAATTATAGATTTGATGTAGCATTGGAATAATATTGACATTTTGCATTATTTTAGGCAAATGCATCATGCAACTACAAGATTTGGGCATCCTTATCCTTATTCCCTTGCTACAACTAGTTAAATATATTTAAATAATTAGCAAGATCTTGAAGCAATTTTAAATTTATTTCTATTTTTCCTATAATTAGCAAGATCTTGAATCAATTTTAATTCTTCTTCTTCTTCTTCTTCTTCTTCTTCCAAAACTTGGGCCTCTTTGAGCTTCTTTTGGAAATGCACATCTTTATCTTCTAGCTCTTATTTAGATTGAAATTGTATGCTCGATGACTTTAACAACTCTTATTGAGTATTAGCTCACTCCTGGATATTTTCATGCAGTTGGGATTCAGCTAGCTCCCCTTCATTCTTGTTATTTGAGTTTGTATAAGAGAGTGCCTTTTTAACTTGTACTATCTCCTAATCATCAAACTTTTATTTGGCATCTATAGTTTCCTTCTCCTTCTTTATGTCATCGCATTTTTCATAGGATTCTTGAATCTCTTATTGTAGCTTAGCCTTTTATGCTTATTTTGACTAGAAGGGAGCCTTTGGAGCTTGGTTTTGTAGATCTTTATTTGACCAAGAAATATTGACTTCCTTCCCTTTCACCTATTCATTTTTTTCTACCACCAATGGCTTTCATGTTCTTGAGCCCCTTTCTCTCACTTATTTGCCTAATAGCTAGCCTTGAGGAATCTTTGGCTACAACCTTTTGTGTTTACTCCATCAGTTCCACTTTGTCTTGTGCTTGAGCTTGGCTAAGATTTAGGCAGATTCCATGAAATTTTTAATCCTCCAACTTCATTTTCCCTTCCAACTTGTTCACATTGGGAGTCATGGTAGCCACTATTAATGTTTGATAGGATTTATTACAAATTAATTTAATCTTTGAGGTGGCTAAGTTCAGAGATTCTTTCCCTCTTCTTTTAAATGTGCTCTTCCTAAGATTTATTTGTTGCATCTATTTTCTTACAATATTCATACAGAGATTGAATATATTTCTCTGTGAAGAGAATTATAGTTGGGAGGCCATAAGGAATCGAAATAGTGGAGACTCCCATTTGGGATCTAGTAGAGACAAATAGGCACTAGCTTAGCATGGAAGGGAGAAAAGGTAGAATTCTTTATAGGGCTTGTGGAGGGCATGAGTGATTAGAGAGACTAGCTATGCAGCTGAGATCAAAGACATAGAAAGGGGTGATATTAGTAAGGAAATATGTTTAGTCATTATGGTGAGTGTAGGAATTTGTGTTAGAGTAGGGGTATGAATTTGCAAAATGGAAACTGCTTGCAATGTAGAGCTTGAAGTGGTAGCCGTAGATCGAGAATAGACATGGATGGTTTGCAAAATGATATTCATGCGAGTGACTACATATTAGGATGATAAAGGAGCAAAGGAATTAAAGAATGAGGAAAGAGAAGGGAAGAAAAAAAACTTACCTGTATCATGGCGACCATTGGCAGCTGTAATAAATATAGCCTCCTCCTCCTGGCTCTCATCAAGATTGCTTAGAATGATCCTTCTACTCTTTTTCCCCTATGTTTCCCCCAGAGAGGAAAAATCTCGTATAGACTTTGAAGAAGTAGGCACTTGTGTGGATTTGGAATGAGAGTCAGAATGACTATTCCTTAGTCTTTTGCTTATGTAGACCTAAGCGACTTGTTATTGGGACAGACCTTTGGCCTATCTTCTGGATTCTTCTATTTTATCTTTAGTTGTTGGGCAGGATCCTTCTCCTTGTTTTTTATGTGCTCCTCCTCCCACATGGTGTCAAATTAGTCGTTAGAGTCAATATAATTATATGTAGCATTTAGATTATGGATATCTGTCTGTAAATGCAAAACTCAATGATCTTCTATTTACTCTAGCCCAAATCTTCTAGTACCTTTCTCAAATATATGTGAAGTTTACACACAAGGTCTACATAAATGTTAGAAAGGTCTACATTTTAGCCTTTTTCCTATGTACCTTCAGAAATATTAAAATAAACACCATATGTTTCTACCTCTGGACAATTCCTTTAGTCTCGGTAAGTGCATAACTCACACGTCATAGTAATTCCCATGTCTAGTAAGCACCCATATGAATTTTAGTTCCATTTATTATAGATATTATTAATGGAAAAATATATAAATTTGGCATCCAACAAGTATTTTTAGTATCTTTTATGCATTGAGATTCTGCCCCTTAAAAACCGGGTCTTGTAAATAAAAAATTTCTTCTTTCTTGTTCCATTTTCATTGTCAATGATGGAAAATTATCATACCAACTCTAGTCCAAAAGTTCTATTTGTTAAATAGGTCAGTAACCAGAAGGGCTCAAAAGTGAATCCATGCATACAGATGAAAGTGAATTTGGTTCTAAGGAACCAATCACAACACAGTCTATTATTCATCATCCACAACTTTTGATCCTCTGTCAATTTGATAGGGAATACATGGTCACTGAAATCTATAGGGATAGAGTGAAGAATAACTTAAAGAAGGTATAATAATCAAAATTTTAGGATAATATGTGGGTCCAAATGGACATTGGATTCGCTTTATATAACTCTAAGTCCTTTACATTGTCCATGTAACTACTAAAAAACTTAGCATTTTGGTAGAGTATCACTTGAACTAGAAAAGATAATACTTGAATACATAATGGTTCATATATGAGAGCAACTACTTATGTATTTAATTCATAATGATATCTACAAAATTCATCCTCCATGATTCTCTTTGCTTCTACAAATGGAAACCCATAACTAGAAAGAATCCGCGTGCCTTATCATTCATGTCCATACTTAGGTAAGTGCACAAAGATGGGGGACCCAAAAGATGCCACTCAAATTTTTGGTCCCAAAAAATGAACATGGTGTGTGCCTTATATGGCGTACACCATATGATTCAATGTTTCAAGCCTTAAGCTTGAGCATACCAAGCCTATTTGGCATGTGCCAATTGTTGCAATAAAAACATGTAGAAAAATCTCTACATATGGTGTGCGCCATATATGGCACACACCAAATGTTAAATATGCAATTTTTCATCAAGCTTGTGGAAGTTTGATCAAGTTTTTCAAACTCAAGTGAAATGCACTTATCAATTATTATGTCAATCACAAAATAGGGTGATTTGCATGGATCGAGAGCATCTTAAAAAATCAAGAAAATGGTGTGCACCATGGATTTTTGTGTGGCTCTTGAGGCACTATCCCTCGACCCCTGCAAGTGGCATTTCCACTTGACCCCATCTTGGGGGTGCTACCCCCAAACCTTCATTGAATAATTGGGGGGGACTATGCTAATAAAAGTTGGGTAAAATTAACCTCTAACTCTGATTACAATCCATATAAAAACATTAGGGTTTAGGGGAAAGAGGGGGAGATGAGGGAGAGGTGGGGAATATGGAGAGAAGGAAAATAGAGAGAGGGGGAGAGAGAGAGAGAGAGAGAGAGAGAGAGAGAGAGAGAGAGAGAGAGAGAGAGAG
>MU223320.1:3448901-3472534 GCA_018584345.1 Thuja plicata
AGCTTTCCGACGATATCTCGTTTGCCGAAAAAGGAGTCCGGATGAGCCAGATATGACTCCCGGAAGGCAAAACAGGACATCAGACTTCAACAGAAAAATAGCTGTTGAAACGGTGGAACCAAAACCTCTAACCTCTGCCATCGGAAAGTTCTCGGAAAGAGCTTTCCGACGGTATATAGAAGTCAGAAAAATACCCCCGTATGCTCCCTATAGAGAGAAAAATGCCCAGGTACCCCCAAAATGCCAAAAAAGGCTACAATAAGGCCCCAAGGGCTAAAAATTTTGGGCCCATATGACCGTCGGTTAAACATATAAGCCGCGCGGTTAATATATAAGCCGCGCGGTTAATAGAACAGCTGACGGTTAACATATAACCCGCACGGTTTGTAAAAGGTCCCGCCACCGGGGAGCGGTGGGCGGGCTGAGGAACTCGGCGGCGCAAAAAACTTCCGGCGGAGCGCAGCAACAGGCCGGGCGGCGCGGGGTTTCGGTGAGCCGGGGAGGCCGTCGGCGGGGGCCGCGGACAGCGTTGAGCAGGCGGCGGGGCCGCTGGTGGCGGGGCCACTGCAGAGCGGCGGCGGGGGCCGCTGGCGGAGAAGCAGGGGCCGGGCCGGCCACCGACCGGTGGCGGTGGAGCGCCGGTGGGCCGGCGGTGGCGCGGCGGCGGCAAAAATGTTTTTAAACTGCCTGCGGTTTTTTTAAACGCAAAAAAACCCTAAAATCATTAAAAAATGACTTTTTAATAATTTTTTTGAATTTTTTACATCTGTACGGCCCTTGGGAGGCCGAGAAAATTTTCCCAGAGCCCCGGTGCCCAAAAGGGTCGAAATTTTATATGATTTCGACTCTCCCGGGCCTTCTGGACGCAATGGTGGAGTCCTTTTCAGCTCAAACAGCTCCGAAAAATAGAGACTCCCCCAGAACCAAAGACAAATGCCAGAAAAGAATCTGAGAGCTTCAAACCCTCGCTGCTTCAATCAAACACGAATAGCCGGCAGCAAGATGGCTCTGATACCATGTTGAGATTGCTAAAACGCAATGCAACCAAGATCACCTGCATGCAAAGCTGTTACACAGAAGAAGAAGACAGAAGAGAGAAGACAGAATCAGAAAGCTATGGCGGCCAAAATGAAAGAGAACCCAAATCCATTGTGACAGAAATAATTTCTATTAACACAATAAAGATTACAAATTGATCTCCTTAAGAAATACAAAGAGGACAATCCTTATAAAGGATGTCGAAACCCTAAAAGGGCAACAGCTAGGAAATAGAAACTTTCCTAAGACTAAAGAGACTGCCTAAGTGAAACTTAAGCACTAAAGAGCAATTGCTAAATTACTCTAACAGATCATACTATTTTAGTTTAACCATTGATACTGAAAGTATCTTAACCGAGCGGGATTTAAAGATCCTTTCTATATTGAGATACATCCACAGGAGTATCAAAAATTTTGATCATGAAGATAAAATGAGATGCCAGATACCTATTGACAGGCCAAGTGAGTGTTTGATCAATGAAGGTAGCATAGAGATGCCCGATATCAAGTGACAAACTAAACTATTAAATCCTCTGACAAGGTCACACCTAACAGTGTGTTTGTAACCTTTAACAGGGTTGGCTCTTCACCGAGCTCACTTCAGAAGAGTGAAAATTTTGGGTTACCATTCCCAAGTGGTTTTTCCCTTAATAGGGTTTCCACATTAAAAATCCATGTGTCAATGTGTTTATGAGTCATTACTTTAGTATTTTGCATTACACATAGCTTAACTGGATTGATTGGTATACTCTAGATAATTTACTGTCTTTCAGTAAATTAACATACTGCTATTTAGTAAACATACATTATAAGGTTTAACAAAGCATTCCAAGCAGTAGTAATTTGATAATTATATTTGAAGGCATTCATCTTATAGGACTAAAGATAACTAGAGGCTTAATATTGTGGTACTAATTTTTTGGTTTGATTATTGGAATATTTTTTAGGCCACTGATTAACCCCCTCTTAGTTATTACTAACAAATACTAGGAGTAGCCGGTCATTATCTCAACATCAATCATATCTAAAGCATAATCCCAATGAATAGGAACTTAACATTGGTACTCCTATATGATGGTGTCATAATGTGGTCTCAGTCCCCACTGAGCCTCCTCATCTCTTGTCCAACCATAAGAAGAAACACCCTATGCCATCGACTGCGCCATCTAAAACTAATGAAGTACATGGATAACAAGACACCTCTCTATAATATGCTATGTCTATAAAATTAGATGCCTCTCAGTACAGACAAATGACATCTCTCAAGCATCACTACTCCACTCCTCAGAATCCAAGTATGGTCATCAATACATAATAGTCAGATCATCTAGAGCTCTCTGCCAAAATGCAAGATCACCACTACGTGGTTGCATAATATCACCTCTATACATGTACACATAGGGAACTCATCATGAACAAGATCTTTCAACTACTAGATGAGTGACTTGAATATGCTCCTAGGCCCAGATCTATAAAAGCACAAGACCAACAAACATCGATTGATCCTGCCGGTATACAACCTAATGCATGTCATGATACATATGGGAAAGTAGATAGGTACCCCAAGCCATCCAACATGGGCTTTGCAGAAAATACTCTATCAATCTGCTCCATCCAATGGAATAACCCTGGGCACTATGGTCATGTACTAAGAACACACTAATCAATCCTACCAATACATAACGAAGAGCCCCATATTGATTCTCCATATCTTCCCAGGTAATATGTTGACCCTCAATACAAGGATCCAGAAATACACATCTTGCTGCATCAATACAGGTCTGACCGGTCGAATCATAATAGACCAACTCTCCCATCACTAGTATCTACAAGATCCAATGCACGTCCTTAGGAGTGATAGTGATCTCACCAGTGAGTAAATGAAATGTGTTGTGCTCTGCTTGCCACCTCTCAATCAAAGCTATTAGTAAACACCTATTAATCCTATACTCTAGTATATCTAACAGGTGCCCAAATCCATAATGATATATCACGAGGTGCTCCTTAGCAGTCAGGATGCCAATCAAAGAAAATACTTGGGGGTATGGCCTACGCATTAGTAATGTACCTCTATATGCCTATAAAAAACAACAATTGAGTACACAATCAGTCACATAGGACAAGGTTCATCAGCAAATAGGAGGGGTTGTATTGAAAACATGGATATTGACAATCATGATGACATCAACATCAAGATTAGAACATGTTGACTCAGCAAACATGGAAAAAATGGACTCAACTTGAAGGTACATGGTCTTGTAGGAATCCAGAGCCGCAGATGACCCTTCCTAGACCAAAAATGTTATTTCACACTGAAAATGATGAAATAAATATCAGAGACGGCCAATTCTCGTAGAAATGATGTTTATTTCCTGGAGGCGATGAAATAGGTTTCTACCATGCCAATGCAACAACATAAATGAATATTTAAAGACTGCTAATGACATTTTCTGGTAAACGATCTTTTAATCACAACAAATGATTATTTTCTGACTGAAAATAATGAAATACCTATTGGTTTACTGAGGGGGGGGGGTGAATTAGAAAATAGTGATTCTTTAAACCTTAAAACTTAAACATTGATTCAGCTCGATAAGACAAACTTCAATAGTAACTGAATCGATAATAACTTCACTATATAAATCAGTAACTTAAGTAATCAACATATATCATGCACAATAAACATTCAACACATATGACACCAATATTTAATAAGGAAACCCAATTTGGGAAAATCTTCGTGGGAATTGTCACCCACAAATAAAAATACTCTTCTGAAGTATGCTTGGTTAAAAGCCAATCCTGTTAAAGATTACAATGCACGTTGTCAAATGTGACCTTGTTAGGGGGTTTACCTCACATTTGTTAGGATCTTCACCCTATTAGGAGTGGCTTGGTTAAAGGGTTTTAAACTTTTTTTTAGAATGTCACCTTTCATAAGGATTTTACAATAAGACTGTTAAATCAACTCGGTTAAAAGGTTTCTCTTCTATAAATGTTAATAAGAAATAGTATAGAATGTGATATGTAATACAACAACTACCTTTTGCTTGATTAGATCCCTTATGCGCTCTTTGAATACTGGCCTCAACACTTCATCAGTCTTCTCTCTAGACTCAGTTTTTCACCTTTTCTTTCCTTTACTGCTTTACTCAATAGCACATCCACACTTCAACTTGCCAACCCCTCTATCATTCAAATTCATCCTTTATATAGACTCAGTTTTTCCTCTTAAAGTCCTTGATTAGGTTTTCCTTCGTTTACTCTCAATCGTCATATAAACTTTATGAACCGATTCAATGAATTTGATAGTCGGTGAACTGCGTTAGCATCACCTTTGAACTTGAACTTTTCTTGGAAGTGGTACCATCACTTTTGCCACTTAATCTTTACCATAGATCATCATTTTGAATTTTCTTGATCACAAAGCTCTGTAACTAACTATTCTTTATCCTTGGAATCTTCTAGATAACTATGGCTCTTCATGAAATGTCGATCTGAACCTTGTTCCATGCTTAGTAACTTAACTTCATGTACTTGGTGTCTTGTCTTGCTATCGGTGTCTTGGTTCTCGGTGTCTTAGTGTCTCAGTATCTCTTACCAAAAAACACTTCCCTTTATCGACATACTTCTTCATGCTTGATAACTCAACTATTTATTTTACTGACTTGACCAATCTACTTTACCGACTTGATAACATCAAATGTAAAGTAGAAAAAAACTATACCAATATTATCTTATCATTGTCTGGTCTGTATTAGCTTCCCAATTAAATCATACTCCGAATGATATGGAAACTCAATATGAACCATAAATAAATTGCTTGACATCAATGACAAAATAACAACTGATCTAATATTTTCTACAATCGTGTATACCTTTGATCTTGGTCTTCATCATCATCACCATTAGTTGAGTAACAATCTCCCTCTTTGGTTTTGATGGAAACATTGTTGATGGAATACTCTAATATCTCTATTCTGTCTCTTCTCCCTCCAAGATTCTTGTTCTTGTTCTCCTTATTTGTGTCCATCAACAGTATCCATTTCTCATTCTCTCTATAATCATCAATCAATCTCCCTCTAACACTTATTCTCCCTTTAATCATCAATCACTCATTCTCCCTATTTGACAACAATGCCAAAAGATACATAATCCTAATAACTTTGTTGAGGCAGTGGATCATACCTAGAATGTACTGATATCTCATTGCATACATAATTATTTTTTACAGCTTCACGCATCACCTAAAGTGTGAACATTGGCATCAAATCACAAAATAGATATTCTAATGAATTCTAGAATTGATGCAGCATGCATCTTTCTCTAGTGAATGTTGGAGAGGGGTAGGACCCCTAATTTACCTCTGAGATACTCAAAATCATCCTTTGGTAGTGGCTTGGTGAATATATCTGCTAACTTCTCCTTTGAATTCTTATAGTCTAATATCACATGCTTTCCTTGAACTTGTTATCTCAAGTAATGATACTTGATAGAAATGTGCTTGGTCTTAGAATGCATCGACATACTCTTTGATATGTTGATAGCACTAGTATTATCACAGAAAATAGTAATTGGGTCGGTTATCTCCTCTTGCATACCTTCAAGCAGCTGTTTGATCCATACAATGTTTGCATAATTCATAGCTATTGTAACATATTCTGCCTTGACAATAGATTGTGATATACAACTCTATTTCTTACTCAACCATGTCACTGATATTTCTCCTAAAAATAAAGCTCCTCCACTTGTACTTTTTGATCGGTTCTATTTAAATTATCAAATAGTAGGCATGTACCATAACTCAGGGATTGGACATCCGACTGAGAAGCTATCCTCCTTTCTAGAAACTCATTTAATTTATCAACCCAGTGATGTGTTACTTGAAATGGGTCAGCAAAGTATATGCACCAAGGATTTTAACTCAGACCACGCTATGGCTGCAGGAAACAAATTGCTTTTGAAGGGAAACTATTCTATGGCTGCAGGAAGTAAATTAATTTTGAGAAGAAACTACATTAAGGTTGTAAAGAATGCTATAAAGGAAATGCAGAAGTGAAAGTACTTGAAGGAACACTATAACTTGAAAATATTGGAAAACACAATCATAGTGTTTCAACAGCTCTACCTCTTTGGCTGCAGGAAGTTCTGGACTACCCTGCGACTTGTGGCTGCAGGAACTGTATTAACACCAGAGTTATAAAACCAAAATGCAGTGAACTTAAACTATATGAAAATTATCCTATCTAGCTAACCTAGATTCCTCACCAAGTGGGCCCCCTTGAGTGAGTATCCAAACTCAATTATGTTGAACTGCAGATTTAAAACTTCATTTGCTATTGATAAAAAATGTATTACAAATTCAACTGTAGAGAAAACAAAATGTAAACTATAACTG
This sequence comes from Thuja plicata, assembly GCA_018584345.1. NCBI lineage: Eukaryota > Viridiplantae > Streptophyta > Pinopsida > Cupressales > Cupressaceae > Thuja > Thuja plicata. Next base: position 3,455,338 of record MU223320.1, read on the forward strand.
ATAACGCCCCCCCTTCTCACGCAGGAGCGGTGATTTATTTAAAGAAAAAACATCTAACTACTATCTAGTCACACCATAAAGATAGGTGGAGCTTTTATTATAACCCTACTAAACATGAAAGGAAACTACAAAACTGGAGATTGAATCAATCCATGAAAGAGGAAGGAAATGCTTTTGACAACAAATCCAACTTCCCAATCTTCCCTAGATTTCCTTAGAGAATTTATTATGATGCTTGGTCCTTGCTTGCTTTCTACCACCTTGATCATCCTGAATCCATCTACAATGCGCCTGAGGCTTCCCTGTATGCACCTGCTGTAAGACCGGGTTGAGCATCTAGAACATGGCCAAGGTCTACCTGGTCAAAGTAACAGTTGCTAATTTGGTGCAGTCCACTCCAGATGTTAGACACATTTATGATAACAAACATTAAGATACACATTCATCATTCATGTTTAAACAACAAATTTATTTCAAAAAGACATAACTATATTTCCAAAATAAGTAATCTAGTATCTTCATACAGCCGTAGCATGTTTAATTATTTCCAATCACAAAATAGGTTCGGTGGCAGCATGCCACATAACAACAAATATAAGTAAAAGTAGCTGGAAAAGCATAATAAGCATGATGAAAACATGGAAAATATCCTAGCAAGAGTATGTCCTAGGGCTTCTATAGCATGACATTAATATGCCCTATCATTTTTGCCCTCTACGAAGACCAATGCTTATCCTCAGGCACCGAAATAATCCTGATCTTTGCAAGTACTTGAAGATCCCCTTCCTATGTCTCACCAGTCATAGAGGTGCCCACACACTAGTAATAACCATTGGTGCATTCTATCTTGATTTCCCTGCTCATTTCTAGTTGTTCATCTACCTCATTGTCAATACAACTATATACTGGCCATAAGAGAAGAGGGGGTTGGAAGGAAAGTGGAAGCCACCTTTCAAGATGAAGTTGCCTGCCCAGGCGTAGGTACCATTGAACTCTCTATATAGTAGCTCTTAAGTTGATAAGGTTGTGAGGATCATCCTTCTTTAATGCCAATGGTAATCTTTCCCATCTTTGTCTCAACCCTTCTACTACCTTGTTCCCATCCAATAAAGAGAGTTGTTCAAATGATGCAAATACCTCTTCGCTATTATTTAGTATCCTTTTCTGGTGGGTAGAGTCTTTCATCCCATATAATATTTCCATCCAATCACAATACATCCTACGGGGATTACCACTCTTTGGTCGTAAGGGTAGTGTGATAGTTTGTTCCACTCCCCTGTATTTTCTCAAATTTTCTCCATAGTTGATCTCATTATTAGACTAGGAAAGTAAAGACGACAAGTGGACATCTCCAAAAAATAGTAAAGGATTCCAATCGACATTAGAGGGAACAACATAATTATGTAGGTAAATCTCACACAAAAAATTCTGAACACAGTCTGGAGATTGATCATATGCAGCCACAAACTCCTGTGGCGAATCTATGCCTATGTGTAGATCCCGAAAGACCCTCATCAATTTATACAAATAAAAATGCTCTTTCAAGCACAAAGCATAGAACCTAGGAGGGGGTCTGCATTTTATCAACTGTGGAATTAGATGTGTAACCGAATCTAGTTTTCTTTGTAGCAACTACACTTCTTGTTGTTTCCTAACTAATTCTCTTTTTAATCTATCCTTTTCCAACTCCCACATTGACTTTTCATATTGCATTTGATTAAAATAGTCAATAGAAAGGGAGTCTAGTGTTACCTAACTCTTTTGAACTGGAGTAGCTATAGTGACCTAATCTATTGTTGTGACTGTGCCTAACCTATCAATGGGTAATTCTTCTGGGGTTCGAACCAGGGCATATTTCCCTTGATCGACTTCCTGCTGAGAGGAAGGCATATCCATAGCTTCAGTGTATTCCGCCTCCATGCATGTTGTTTCAAAATTTACTATTTTTGTGTCCCCTTCCTCAGCTGCAAGATATATTTCCATGGTGTCTGGACATTTTGTACATGGGCTTCCTGCTTGTGGTTGTTCTTTTAAAGATTCCTTAATTGGATCTTTAGGAGATGACCCAGTCATCGTAGGTGAGTCCATTTTGTCTGCTTGAGGTGTGCTCAAATGACTACTTCACCGTGAAGGAATTTCCATAGATGCAACGGGGCACTTCTGTGATGTCCGTTGTTTCTTCACTGGCATGGTTGCATGAGAAACAAGGTTTTATGATAAAATAGGAGTTTTCTCCTCAGCATCAGCAACTATCTTTGCCTTGCCATTTTTCCTCCTCTGGGCACTTTGTGAGGTCTATAAATCTGAAGAACCCTCAGTTTGACCACTCCCTGGGATAGGGTTTGGTTTAACCAGAGTGGTTTGCTTCATTTAAACCTTTGAAGAAGATGGAATTGCATGCATGGGCTCCGAAATAATGGTTTCGTCCTCATAAAGTGCATCTTCCTTAGGAGCATTTTCTTGTGTTTCTTGTAATACAGGTTGTGGCCCTTCACCTCGTAACTGCACATGGGGTGCAGCGATAAATTCTTCCCATGTCATAGGAGAACTATCCTGTAAAGACCTCTCTACCAAAAGTTTTATCAACCCCATGGTGAGTAGCTGCATTTAATTTCCCCTTTCTAACTTCTTCTGAGCTTAGTTGCAACAAAGAATACAAGAAATTGGGTACATTGACAAGGCGGTCATGTCGTAAATGATCCAAGAGTTTAAAATGCACAACATGCAAGTAGGAAAATCGCCCTTCATAAGTAATGTACCTTATCACATGGACAGCCAGTCGGGAGTAATCCTCCGAAAGAGATGTTCTCTTTGCCCCCTTCTTACTGGTTTCCAATGAATTGTCTGTGGGCAAGGAGAATTTTGCCTTGGCTGCTCATGTGCCATGCTCATGCAGAAACACTTCACCTGTAGAAAGAAGTCATGAAACCTCTACAATTTGTGCTTCTGAAGCTTCTACCCTTAATACCTTCACATAAGCAACTCCATTGATGCAAGTGCGCAAGAATTCCACTGCTATAGCCTCATTGTAACCATAGAGCTTGAAAAAATAAGTAAGCCAGCCCACACGGTTAAAGAATTGAACACTTGCTAGATCCCTCAATAAAGATGAATGATCCTCTGGCTCATGGTGTGTGGGTGGTCCTCCCATTGTTACTAAAAAAAATTGAACCTCAAAAAAACCCCAAATCACTCAAAACTTCCTCTGCAACTGAAAACGGCTTTTTCAAAACTCTGCTCTCTGTATCCTCAAAAACAATTTTGTCCTCTTGTGTTGCCCTGTATTCTGCTTGAGCTTAAGACTGAATAATGCTAGATAGATGCTTGGTATAGGGTTCTAGGGATTATAGTAGAGGAGAAGTTTGAAAAACAAGAGCTGGGAATATGAGTTGGGTTTGAAAATTAAAAACTTAGTAGAGGATTTTGCATTATTCAGGGTTGTCACATCAACTAATTGCAAAAAGATTGCACAATACTGCTTATGCAAGGGTTATCATGGCAAAAACATGAGTTAATGAGTTAATGAACTACCCCCTACAAAAATTATGACAGGTGTCCTCACATGTATGGGTAGGAAGTACGACAACACTCAAATGAAGAACTAATATTAATTACAATGTAATTTATAATAACGTCTAATGAATAAAAAATGTTGCAAACAATAAATGAAGGCGTACTTGGAGAGTAATCATGAATAAATTCACAAATCTGGAAAGATTGAATTACATGTGCAAAGTGAAAAGTAATGGGTGGCATAATAACGATGGGACGCGTAAGTGAAAATGGAAGAAAAGATTGATGGATGTGATGTGATGGTGACTTTATTGCGGAGAGAGATATTTTCATGGGAAACAAAAGAAAATTTATGACTAATGTGCGGTGAAGTTAAAGAGATGACCGAAGAGAAAATTTGCCTCACTTAGCTGCAGGAGTTTTGTAGGCTAGAGGTGGTCCATTGGTTGCAAGAATGTCTTCAACTGGAGGAGGTCCATTGGCTACAGGAATGTCTTCAGCTAGAGGAGGTCCATTGGCTGCAGGAATGTCTTCAGCTGGAGGAGGTCCATTGGCTACACGAGTGTCTTAAAATTGTCGCAGGAACTCTTCTTTAGTGGTGGGTTTATGGTATAGACGAAGTCTGTGACCATTGACCAATAACTTGAAGTAACTAGGGTCAATTGTAAACAATTGGACTGCACCATTAGAAAAAACTTTATCAACCTCATAAGGGCTGAGCCAATGAGTTGTAAGCTTACCTTGATTCTCTTGAAATCAAGAGTCATATAGAAGTGCCTAGTCACCAGGAACAAACCGTTTATTTTGTATGTATGAATCATGCCATTTATTGCGTTGAAGCTGTATCAACTTGGTGTTCTGTACAACCGTCTTGCATATCTCATCCAGATGATTAAGCTACAAGAGCCTCTCTTGCTAAGCTACAATAAGATTTAAGTTGAGCTGTAATGTTGTGCATAAATTTTTATGCTCAAACTCAATGGGCATTACAACAATCTTGCCATACACCAATTCAAAAGGTGTAAATCCAGTAGGGGTTTTCCATGTGGTACGGTAGGCCCACACAACTTTCTGTAAGCGGCTACTCCAATCTGTTTTGTGCAACTGAACTGTCTTAGTGAGGATGACCTCAATTTCCCTTTTGGTGATCTCAACCTAACCATTCACCTGGGGATGATATGGAATAGAATTCCTGTGGCGAATGTTGTATTCCTCCATAAGTGCAGTGTTCAGATTGGAAGTGAACTGAGCTTCCTGATCTATGACTAGTTCCCATGGAACACCATATTTGGTAAATATTTCCTCATATAAAAAATGTGCAACCCTGTTATCCCTTGCATGCTTCATAGCCTGCACTTCCGCCCATTTAGTAACATAGTCAGTACAAACCAGAATGTAAGAGTTGTCATTTGATTGGGGATGAATTGGTCCCACAAAATCTATTCCCCATTTATCAAATAGAGTGACTATTACATGAGGAAACAAAGGAATTTCATCTAATTTTGTGGGGTGGCCCATACACTAACATCTATCACACTTGTGGGTGTAATTGGATGCATCTTTGTAGAGAGTGGGCCAGTAATAGCAGTATTGAGTATCTTCATGGCTGTACGTTTGGCCGCAAAAATGGCCACCACAAGGTTCATCATGGCAGGCATGGAGTATATCATAGGTCTCATCCTCACGAATACACCTTCCCAGGATCTGATTAGGTCCAATGTAGAAGAGACAGTCGACCAACCAAGAAAAAATGAAAGTCTTTTCAATTAATAGCCTCTTTTCCTTGGAAGAAAAATGTGGTGGCACCTTTTGAGTAACCAAATAATTGGCAATGTCGGCATACCAGGGGGTATGAGTGGAAATAGAAAATAGGTGTCCATCTAGAAAGCTATCATCTATGACATGTGGGTCATCATCATTCTGTAATCTGGAGAGGAAATCAGCCACTACATTGGTTTTGCCTGGTTTATCCACTATCGTGATGTCAAACTCTTGTAGAAACAGGAGCCATCGGGCAAGCCTTCCTGAAATAGCAGGCTTGTTTACCAAATACTTGATGGCTGCATGATCAATATGCACAAATATTGGGTAACCGGTTATATAGTGGAAAAATTTATTCAGTGGATAAATTATAGCTAGGAGTTCTTTTTCAGTTACTGTGTAGTTCAACTCTGCACCCTGCATATTCTTACTGATAAAGTAGATGGCGTGCTCTACCTGTCCATATTTCTAGCGAACAACACCCATAGCATGGTCAAAGGCATCTATGTGGATGTGGAACAGTAATGTCCAATTAGGTCCTATGAGAACTAGTGCCTGTGTAAGTACTTTCTTCAGCTGCAGGAAGGATTCTTCACAAGAGTTTGTCCAGATGAACTCTGAATCCTTTGTGAGCAGGGACTACATGGGCTTGGCTAATTTGCTAAAATCCTTTATGAATCTCCGGTAGTAACCAGCATGTCCCAAAAAGCTACGAACATCCTTCTGCTTGGTGGGAGTAGGGAGGTTCATGATTACTTCAATTTGCGCTGGATCCACTTGTATTCCCTTGGCAGAGATGTAGTGACCTAACACCACACCTTCCTGCATCATCATGAAGCATTTCTCACTGTTGAGGGACAAATTATGCTCCTTACACCTGGTAAAAACTTTTACCAAATTGACCAATGCTTCCTCATAAGTTTCCCCATAAGTTGTGAAGTCATCCATGTATATTTCCATGCAATCATGGGAGATATCAACAAAAATATTGATAACTGCACGTTGGAATGTGGCTAGGGCATTATAGAGGCCAAAAGGAAGTACATAGTAAGAAAATGTTCCCCAAGGGCAAGTGAATGTTGTTTTCTCCTAATCTTCAGGAAGGATCCTAATCTGGTTGTAGCTACTATATCCATCCAAGAAAGAAAAATTATGCTTTCCTGCGAGGGAATCTAGGACTTGGTCTATGAAGGGTAGGGAAAAATGGTCCTTCTTGGTGGCATTGTTAAGTTCCCTATAGTCGACACATACTCACCACTTTCCTCCTTTCTTTGGGACAATAACTAAAGGTGAGACCCACTAGGTGTCAGAGATCGGGTAGATAAAATCGACGTTCAATAACTTTTGTAACTCTCTTTTGACAATTTCTCTTAATGCAGGGTTTATTCGCTGCTGGAATTGTTTGACATGATGTTTGTCTTCTTGTAGGAAGATCTGGTGGGTACACAGTTTAGGGTCCAAACCATTCATGTCAAAATAATCCCAGGCGAAGGCCGTGGCATGGCTTTTCAGTAGGGTGGTCAATGATGTTTGTTGCTGGTCTGTGAGTTGGCTATTAATATGTAGGCAACGGTTAGGGGAAACTTCCAACTGCTTTATGAGTTCTACCATAGATGCATCTGTTAATGGAGGTGCTTGGACCTCATGGGGAAGCAGTTGGTGGTAGAGGTGCTCAGCTGTAGGAGAGGAAGTTATGGCACAATAAGGGTACAAAGCTTGCAGGGAGCAACTATGGGGATTGAGACAGTTAATGGATGCTGAGTCATGACCATACTGGTTTTGCAGAATGTTGGTGATTACAGTGTCCTCTTCTTGTAGCTGCAGGAACGGATCCCTTTCTAACATCATGAGTTGGGCTACTGAATTGACTACTTCGGCCTCCTCTCCAATGTCAGACCATATTGGTGAGGCAAAATCTATTTGTGGTTGTGTTGGCGGATATAAAGCTAATGTCTTAGTATCCTGACCATTAAAAATGGTTATACCGCCAGAGTGACATCTGATAAAGGCATCAACAATAGCCAGCCAGAGTCAACCAAGAATTATGGAATATCCTCCTAATGTGGCTTTAGGTGAGAGGACCATAAAGTTGGCAGGGTAAGACCAGTTTTCAAGATCAACAACTATATCCTCCACTACCCCATCAGGTTTGACTGCAGAACTGTCTGCAAGCTGCAAGATAGTTGGTGTTTCCTGGAGTGTGGTGATGTGAAGTTGCTGCATGATATCCTTTTTTATGACATTTATGGTAGCACATAGGTCATTTAGAGCATTTTTGATGGCTCTCCCATTAATGATTACCTCAACAACTGGGCTACCTGGATCAGAATACTTGGGAACCACTATCTTGCCGAGCATGATATTAGCAAGTTTACCCAGGACATGGACTATTTGGGGGTCCTTTCACTTATGACCAGGTTTTTTAAAGCAAACTTCCTTGATATCCTTCCCATATGTGGGAACATCCTTTACTACCTAGAACAACGGAATTTGAACATTGATGTTCTTTAATTGATCTAGGATGTCAAAGGTTGCCTCTTCCTTAGGTTTAGAGTTGTCAACTCGCAACCTTTGTGGGAAGGGAGGTTGAGCTGGCTGCACTAGTGCTGGTAATACCGTTGGACCTACTGGAGTAGCCTCTAGCGTAGTTTGAGGTAGGGGCTCTTCTGGAGTTACTTCAGTTATAATAGGAGGTGTGGGCAGAGTTGTGCCAGACCGTAAATGAATGTCATTGATTACGCATGCAGGGTACTAGTTTTGATCTACTGAATAGACATTTTGCTGAGTTGCTGGTGGCCTATTATTAGGATTTGGCTGAGGTTGTGCAAGGAGTTGAGTAGGCTTAGGGGGTACTGTTGTGGCTGCAGGAGGTGGCAGAAGGGCTTGATGTTGTGATGCCTGCAGGAGTCCCTGCTACTAGTTTGGCCATTGCTGACCTCCACGCCCTTGAGGGTTTTGTTGCTAATTCCATTGGGGTTGTTGCCAATTCCCTTGGGGTTTTTGCCAATGAGGACTTGGGTAAGGTTGCCACTAAGGTTGAGGATTAGTCCAAGGAGGGTATTGATTATTCACAGGTTGTTGCCATTGATTACCATAAAATGGACCAGTAAAAGTAAGTGGGTTCTGAGGCATAGCATGTCTTTGATTCCATGGTCTTCATTGTGCAACGAAGAATACTTGCTCATCATCCCCTTCAATTGGATTGTAATCAATGGGTAGCTGCACAGTCTCCATGTTGGAAACCAATTTGCAACAACAATATCTCTTCTTTTGTCTACAATGTGGACAAAAATCTGCTAACATAGCTTCGGCCTCCTCATGTTTCTTTTTTGCTTGCAATGTGTCCAACTGGGTGGCCATGTTATTGATAACGTCCTGCTTAAAGTCAGATAGAAAATGTGTGATTTCTGCCCTTAAGGCTTCAACACCCATAGTTTTGCCTATTGTGGCTCTGTATCCTTTGCCCTTCTTCACTGCAACTCTTGAGTAATTGAGGCAGACTTTCTTGATATCACCCCATGTGGATTGGGTGATATCTCCTCTGGCTATAAGATCCAAGGCCTCAGTGCATCCTTCATTTATACCCCATAGAAATAGAAGTTTTTGGGACTTCTCATTAAGCTGACGATGAGTATTTTTCTGCAGGTTGAACAAGATTCTTGACACATAATCCCCTAAGCTTTCATCCTCCTTTTGGGTCATTTTGAAGATGTCATCCCCTCTCATATCATTTCCACTGTAGTATTCTTTGTATTTCTCCAGGAATGCTACCTTCATTTCATCCCAATTATGAACAACATCCTGACCTAAGCCCATAAACCATCTTAATGCAGACTCTTTAAGAGTTGCAGGAAACAATTTGAGCCTATGGGCATCCGTGGTGTAGTCGTAACTATGGCAGAGGATGTCAAAATCAAAGAGAAAGGTATCTGGATCTTCGGTCACTAGGCCATAAAATTTGGGAAGAGCCGATGAGGGAATATTCTTGAGGTTGTTGTTATCACGTTGATCAGTAATGGGAAATGGAAAGGTAGGGGGATTCGCCATCCTGGGCGGACACTGAGGAAGACCTTGTGGTTGGTAAACGATTAGAGGTAGTGGATTTTCTTCTTGATTGTCGGGGTTTTGGATTCTGAGATTGTCTAAGGCTTCAACAAATGGATTGAACTCCAGTTCTCCTTCTAGAACGTGAAAGTTCAGCGCGTCACCTTCTGAAGATGATGATGATGATTTGGATAAAGGAAGGTTGACAATTGCATCCACGAACTGACCCTCCTCTTCGTCTTCATTTGGTACAAAGATAACTCCTAAACGACTATTGGGGTAGTCTAGAGAGTCTCTTCTTCTTCTATGCATACAGGTAAGTGAAAAAGTTTAGCAGTGGAGTGAAAGAATTTTTGATAGCAAACCCTATTTAAAAAGGATGTACATGCTGGAATTGAAATCTACCAATGGTTAAGGGAAAATGCCTGGCTTGACACTGTCCCCGACAGCGGCGCCAAAAATGATCGGTTCTATTTAAGGTATCAAATACTAGGCAAGTACCATAACTCAGGGATTAGACATCCGATCAAGAAGCTATTCTCCTTTCTAAAAAATCATTTAATTTATCAACCTAGGGACGTGTTACTTGAAATTTTTGTATATTTACTGGCTCCTTTATAGTGTTTTGTCAACTCAATATTAGGATTGTATATATAACATATTTTTGTATATGCTTCATTGACATATGATCTTATTGAAATATAATATGTTATTAATGTCATGTTCTAACATATGCTAATATTGAATGTATTTGTGTTCACAACTAAAAATTCAATTGCTTCAATTGCTTATTCATAAGCTTTCAACAAATTACATTTAACTTTAAGAGGAACTTTGACGCTTTGCGTCCTTGTTAAACACTATAATCAGTTTATTTAATCAATGTAGAAAAAAATAGGAAACATAAATTAAATTTTTTTTTGACACAACGTGAAATGTGTGAGGCGAAACCTTCTAATTATTTTATTTAGAATATTCTTGGAATAGGAATTATGTGGGGGTAATTGTCGATTGATTTTACCTGCTGCTAAAACGAGGGTTCTTCGGTGTTATTTTCTCAGTTGTTTTAGGCTCTGCTATGCAATTTGTGATTCCCCTAATTTATGTAATTGGAAGTATTCGATGGTGTAGCAAAGGAACCTAGAGATTCCTGATGTGGTTAAATGGTAGTGGGATTTCCACAGGCTTCTTGCAATTTCGCTGAGTCTTCAAACTGGGCTTTTGATTCAGCTCATTGATTGGGCCACCAAACATGAGAGCTGAAATCAGGTACTAATTCAGGTCATTCTTCCTGAACGTCGAAACAGACAATTCAATTTTCTTGTTTTTAGGGTAGAAGAAGAATACTTGCATCGGTGGTCATTGAACTCAATTCAGCATCATTTCCTTTTGGCTTTGAATGGATAAGCCCAGTTTCAGTGTAAGAAACGATCTTGTGTGCAGTTTACCCAAAGACTGGCTAAATTTGTGGCCTCCATCTTCAGGGGGTGTAGGCTATCCATTTCATTTTCTGGATTTTCAAAATTCACTGGATTCATTTGATACCCAGGATGGTTATGATCATCCTCTCACTTCCCCATTGATGAGGTCTGCAGACTGGTCAAATGCGCCGTTGTCGTGGCCATGCCCTTCTGCCAGGCAGGATAATCTTAAAACTACTATCCTATCTCATCTTGATGACATCCGTGGCAATATAAAGAAGACTGACCGCCTAGAAGAGGATCTATCAGATTGTTTTCATATGACCCAAGAGCCAGATGTTACAGAAACAAGAGATAGCCCATCTTGTGATGGGATCTGTGGACTTACCTTGTGCACGGGGAACCAAAGTGACAATTTCAACAGTAATGCATACTTTGGCGAACAAGTGTCCAAGCTGCCACTGTTATTCACAGACTGTGATCAAGGTATGCCTTGAGCTCTTTTATCTTAAATGCTTTAGAAAATATTCCTGAACTTATTGAGCTAATTTTCACTTGCAATTAGTTCAGAGCACACCTTCTTGGCAATAATCATAAAGTGATGCAATTCAGGACAGTTTTAAGGATTAAAATATGCAATTCAAAGATCTTCCTCACTTTGCTTTCCTGGAAAGAAGAATACCTCCCTCAGTGCAACAAATGCTTATTCTTGGAGTGTGTAACTAACGATTATTATGCAGCTTGTGTAGATAAATGAGCATACAGAATCGACAAAATGTTTGTCAGCAAAGTCAAACTACTATAACAAATGAACCTAATGGCTATTAGAGCGTAGCATTCTATATGTCAAATCATTAGGCTGAGGATTGACAATGATTATCAATGAAAAATTCATAGTGGAACAACGTCGTACCGAGAACAAAAGTTCTATAACTGAACCATGTAGGAGTAGAACGCAGCATTTTAAAAAGGCCTAATTAATATAATTTTGGAGACAAAGAAATGGAGTTTTACTGTTTCAGTAATGAAAATTGAGTGTGTTCAGCCGGGAATGTTTAGGCATGGTGGCATGACTAGGATTCACAGGGACTTGTACCAAAATGCATTGGGCATTCAAAAGCTAAAGTTGAGTCCTACGGTTGATGTAAATTCTAGAATGAAATGTGTTTCTGTAAGCTGGTTTGGTTTATGGGTTGGTAATGCAGGACACTCTGTATTTCTATCAGAAGGTCTATTAGGGAGATTGAAAGGAAAAATGGGCTATACTTAAGATTTAAGCTGCCTAAATTGACTCATGTTAGTTATGGATAAACTGCTGTCATCTTTAATGCATTTCTGCATTACGGGAAAAAAATTGCATGAAAAGGTCTTTGACAGCATTTGGATTATTCTGAGAAACAGTATTAATACTTACAAGCATCTTGCTGCACATATAAGGAAAGATTAACTTGCCAGGGGTGTTTATAGGGGAAGCTAAAAGAACTGCAATAGTCTGACTGCTGGGCAAGGTTTATCCTTTATTATATGTCAAGATTGTGTTAGAACAATGCATTTTTAAATTTTCAAGCTCTGCTTGGGGATTGGGAGTGCCATGTCGTGGTGTCCATTGATGTCAATTATGTACGTGATTGCGAAATGGAAGGCTTCAGTAGGAACAATTATTTAAATATAACAAGTTTGAATCATGATTCATGACAAGTTATTACCTTATCCTTTCATTTTCACCCAAGAGAGGAATAGGCTTAGGAAAATGCTATAGAGTATACTACTCTAAGAATTTCAACCTCAGTGAAACTAGATTGATTGTAAGAAATACTGTTTTTATACTTATATTGTTTAGAATTGTACATGTGAGCAATATTAGAGCTGTACAGCTTTCACTTGTGGACGACCTGAGCAAAATTAGAGGCATATTGTTGTCATGGAAGCACATAAGTGCTTTTCTAAATCAAGATGACATATTGTGGCACTATATAATGTCCCTTTTAGGAACGTTTCATATTTGTGCCCTAAATGAATATTCCTTACTCAAAATGATAATGGCTTTGTCTAAGATTATCAAATTTAATTTATTATAATATTCAGATTCATAATTTATGACATAATTCTAAAAATAAATCTCATCTTGATTTTCTGCTAAATTGACCTTCAGCTGTGATTATTTCCTTCTGTATGTCTACTTTGAAAGTGCTTTCAGATCTGTCTGAATCAGTGGTTTTCATCCCTAACTTGCTAAGAGGTTTTAATGGGGGGTTTCATCCATAAAACTCTTAATTTACCTTGGAGGGTTTTTGCGTTAGTTCAATGGTAAACAGTCATAATATTTATTCTGAAACCAATTGATAAATTGATTGACTGCTTTTATTCCTTTCTATGGATCCTTCAACGAATGAGGCTTCCTTCTATTATATATTGCCCAATGAGGAAGAGACACTTTTTCAAGTTGCAGAGAATGCATCCCTTCCATTTCAAATGCTGCCTTGTTTGTTTGCTTAAAGAAATCACATGTGTTTCAATTCCCTGGGTTGGCCTCCTTCATTCAGTTATGAATGTTTTTGATATTGATAAGCAGCCAAAACAAGGGCGCTGACCTTACAGTTATACAGCCCAAGGGCGTACAGTCACAGCACACTAACAGTGTGAGGACTGTTGAGAGATCAACAACACATTACAAAGGGTGCTGGTTGTTACAAGTCAAGGCCCCACAGGGCACACTGTCAGTACCTTACCTGCCTTCCTTAAAAGACCACATACAGAACAAAGGGCCACGACTGGCCACATACAGCGCAGTGGCCAAAAGAGGCCATTAATGACAGACAACCAACACACATACAGGTGGCTGGCCACAAACAGTACAGTGGTGAAAAGAGGCCATTTACAGTAGACAACCAGCACCCATATAGGCGGGCTTGAGGGATTTTGAAAGGCTCCCCAAGCCTTCACACATGGAAGAAAAGTCACCTTGTAGTAAAGATTAGCACCCCTCCAATCAGAGCATCTCCCCCATCTGCAAAACTCCATTCCATTGTAGTAGACCAGGAGCCCACCTCAATAGGGGTAGAAAAGGAAGAAATAATCACATTGGAGAGTCAAGCACGAGTCCATCTCTCGTCCAAGCAGCCATAGATAGGAAACGACCACCCAAAGTTACAAATCTCCTCCTTCACAGAGCAAATCCCCACCTCCACAGGAGACTCATCCACCTCTATAGGAACAGCGAAAGAGGAAGAGGCACATTGAGTGCGCCAAGTCCTTACCATGGCCAACAAAGAACACCCCACAACTAGGTCTAGCATAGCCCCAAAATCAGCTACAAATTTCAACCAAAAACAACCAAAGACCACGATGCACCCTTGAAAACAATTAGCAATTAACTGGTCACCAGAAAAAACAAGACCACTGTCCATACCAGAGAAGATGGACAGTTTGAACAAAGAAACATAGAAAAAAGAAAAAGAAACCCAATATTACCAACAATTTCCATCCCGACCTAGCTACAAAGGGTGAATAAACTCAAACTCGGAAACTAGGGTAGGCACCATCTTTAGGCTCATGACAGGGAGAAGCAAAGAAGACTGCAAACATCCTCGAGCCCCGCAATAAGCTAGAGCATCACCTTTCCACCAAACAGAACACATCCCATCACACCTCCAGTCACCACAAAAGCATTCTTTTTATTAGCACAAAAGTCCAATAGACCTTGAGAGAGGCCAAGGTAAATCCACAGAGGAGAAATACAATACCCCTTTGGCAGCACTTCAACACCTCCAAGCATGCAGGAAACACCAAACCCCATAGGTAGTACCATAAGGAAGAGCAGCACCAACAAACCAAAGGCGACATCCACAAAAAACACGTATAGAGACAGCGGCTCTGAAAGAATAGGGTCCAAACCCAAATAACCATACACCACCTCACCAAAGGAAAATTAACCACCACTGCTCTCAAGTATGACACAGAGCCAGATCCACCGCACAAGCACTCCAGCTGGGCAGAGAAAAGCCAACATGAAACCATAACCACGACCCTCCTCAGGCAAACCCCCTCGTAAGCGACCACATCACCGACCTTGACAAAGGAGGGAGCAAATTGAACTCTTAGCAGATCGGGACCAAAACAGACACAAAACTTCATAGTCTTGTCTCATGTAAGCACCGACGGTCAAACTACCAGCAGATCGGGACTAGAACAAACTCAGAGCTCCAAAGTTTTGTCGCTTATTATCAAAGAGCACCCTCATCCCTTCAAGGAGCCTCACAAGGCCTGAGACCCCTGGAAATAGAAAAACAAGAGCAGGACAGACACTGTTCTTTGCCACACCAACGTCCTCCACTTCTGAAACAATAATAGAGCCATCAACAATATCCTTGCAACCTCCAACATTCCAAACATGTATGGCCAAAACAAGAAGCACAGCCGTCCAAAGACCACCATTCACAGGGTCAACACTTAAAAGATAGGTTGCAGGGAAGAAGGCCCTCACAAAGTAAGGGACCCGTGGACACAAACAAACAAGAGCAAGGAAGACACTGTTCTCTGCTACACCAACGTCCTCCACTTCAAAAACAACTACAGAGCTGTCAGTAGTATCCCTGCCTTCACCACATATCTGACAGCAGAGGAGAAACGACACACGAAAGGCTCCCAAGAGCTCACTGTTTCTTGTGGAGAAGAAAACCCCCATAGAGGCCCTCAAAAACCAAGCAAGAGACAGGACCTCTAAACATAAAGCCACCACAAAAAGAAAATATCCATGACACATCAACAACAGATTGCACAGGAAAAAGCCCTCCATCCATAGTGGTAACTTGAAGGATAGAGATTGAAGGCCCTCTACTACAACGGCAGTCCACTAAGCAAAGTCGCGTCAACAGAGAAGAATAGAGTCTTCCAAACAGCTAGGACAAAAGCCCCAGCCATGCACAAAGCCGACGTCCCTGCAATACCAAAATAAGCCAATGAATAATACTAGGGATAGATCACAAGAGACACACCCAAAACCCCCGAGTCAGGAACCAATTTTCCAAAGGATAACTCCCGACCAGGCAAAACGCATTGCATAGGCAAAACACCCATGCAAATAGTGTACGTCGAAATAGGGTCCTCACTACATAGCCCGAAGACAAACGCACAAGCAGCACAACAGCCATCCCATCTTCATCTGTATCCTCCCCATCCTGCTCTCCCACCTCTGCGACTGATCCTGAAACCTTAACGGCCCCCGCTCTGCTCCTGCCTCTCGGCATATCTTCATTCAGTTAATATTAAATAATGTTATTAACCCCTGGGTCGGCCTTTTACTATTATTGTTTTTTTATTTAGATGCTTGGGTTTTTTATTAATGCCGCAATTACTTTTTATGTAGTGGGGGCATGATATGCCAAATGCCATCTCCATTGGAATTCAATGGGTTGATATAGGAAGTTGCTCAAAAATACAAATTTAAATATAAGATCAAAATAGAATATGGCTGAAAAGTTGATGCGGCATCTTATGTGATGGGTAGGCAGCTGGCGGGAAAAAGATCTTGATTAACCTTTTAGGGCTTCAACTGACATATTGGTGTTCTGTTTTGGTGAGGACCGAGGACATGATACACAGGTAAGTAGTCATTGTCCGGAAATTGCATAGTTGAAGTCAGAAGCATAGAACAAGAACTTGCTTAGTACTTGCCTGACTCGTGAGTGTTTCTGACATGCAAAGAACTTGCCAATGGATTGCAAGTGGGGTTTTCATCCAAAAATTGGCTAATATTTGATTGATAAATGGATCAGAGATGAGCTAGTTGCACTATAGATTCATGACAAAGTAGAGATCAACTTTTAGAACACTTTCAATAAAGGAAGTATGTGTTTGGTCAAAAACAAAGAAGTTTTTGGCATTTGTGTGTAATTTCTGGTTCTGACTAGGGGTGATTATGCAAACTTCAGTTATGAAACTATGCAACCATGAGTTCTGAAAAGCGGTGTTTTTGTAAGTGCTGGGCATTATGCAACTGTCAGTCTACACAAAGTAATGGTTTCTTCATGTTGATGTTTATAGCTTCGATCAGATAAAATGATCTTAAATATTGAACTAAATAAACATCATTATTATGATAATATTATATATATCAATATACATGGTTATTATGGGATAATATTATTTTACATTATATACATATTAATATATATAATAATAAATGATATTATTATATATATTAATATATATATCTAATGTATAATATATTATATTAATAAAATAAATAATATTATTCTCATTATTAATATTATCATTCATTTGTATTTCGAATGATATCGGAACTGATTATTGTTAGACTCAACGATTTTATTGTTACCATTTTGCATTAATAATTATCGGTTGACTGGGCATAGATACCGATTGCTATCGGTTAGTTTAACATTGAAACCCGCGACTGTTATTAGTTAGTATAACTGTCGGGTAATATTGTTATGACA
>MU223320.1:3474724-3508776 GCA_018584345.1 Thuja plicata
TTGTTAGACTCAACGATTTTACTGTTACCATTTTGCATTAATAATTATCGGTTGACTGGGCATAGATACCGATTGCTATCGGTTAGTTTAACATTGAAACCCGCGACTGTTATTAGTTAGTATAACTATCGGGTAATATTGTTATGACAGTCACCGATTAATATGAAACGATACCAGTTAGACATGTTGATGAATAGACATGTCTCCACGTGTGGAGACATGTCTCTTCATCATATTGAAAGAAGTATATAGTGAATTCAATACAAGTCTCATTTATAAGATTAACATAATATTGATATAAATATATTTATTATTGATATTAACATAATTATATATATTTGTTATTATATTAGTAATAAATAGATTTATATATATTGTGATTAAATAGATATTATATATATTGAGATTATATATATATCTATTGGAATTTTGAAAAGAAAATTAAAAGTCATATATCTAAATCAAAATTTAACACTTCACACATTGATAATACAGGCTGTACCATTTTGATCTCCTAGGGATCATTCACATTTTGTTCTGGCTTACAAAAGCATAAATATATGTTGTAAATGCATTTATAGCATTAATTGGAGAAATTGAAGTGCATTCCAAGAGGATTCATGTGTTCGGGACTTCAAGAGAACAATCAGGTTGTATTCATAAGTGGATGGAGCTGAGAGAGTATGTTAGAGAGCTGTTGTAAGTGATCTTAGGGATTGAAGACTGTTGTTTCAGGCTGGCTGTGTGCCCAAGAGGCCTAAGATTGTATTTCTCATTGGCGATAGTGGATAAGGGGATCATTTGCCTCACTGTTATTGGAGTTTTCTTCAAAACTTGGGATCTCCATGGTAAAAATTCTCGTGTCCTCAATTGTTATGTCTTTTGGTCTCATTTTCCTTTCATGTTCAGATTTATTTGATTGTCTAAAAAGTTCAATACTATTTTCCTTCATGGGATTTGTATGTTCATGATTATTGCATGGTGTAATCATTGTATTTTACAAATCAAATCGGTACCCCATATCAGAGCAAGTTCTTTCCTTTGGTGGAAGTTGTTGTGAGTGATTTTGAAGTTTGATACCCACAATTTGTTGCTTTGCAAAGAGACATTTAACCTTGTAGTTGGAACAGAGAACTAGGAAGCATGGCAAGAGATGAAAAAGCCCTTGATGGATGAGCAAGGTTCCTCAAGCTAGAAGTGTAAAAATCATTAGCTGGAGGAATTGAAGTGAGTTTAAAGGGGATTTAGGTGTTCCAAGAATAATTGAAAAACTCAAACTCGACAATTGCTCAGTAGGCCCAAAATTCTTAAAAACTCAACACTTGGCAAAAACCTAGCAAAACCTCAGTAGTAACTTGATAAATTTATCAAAAATTTGAAAGTACATAAAGTTTCAAAAATATTTTTGAAAAAGATATTGTTCTGAATTTGTAGAACACATTACTATTTTTCATATATAAATGGAAATTAGAGTTTAATACGTATCGTAGACTAAAAAACAAGCTCAACCTGTGAATACATATGAACTTCAAGTTCCAATATCTTTGGAATCATAAATCATTAATTTTATCTATGACTAAACTCAAAAAAGTCTGTTACCATTGTGTGGGTGTTGTGGAAGTGGATGGTATAGCTGCAATATCCTCAATAGGTGCCTCATCTATAGTGATAGGATCAAGCTGTGCATGTGACAAACCCGCTTCTAATGGCTCACCATCCTTGCTTTCTACCTCCTCATATGTTGCCATACTTGCTTCCATTTAGCTACCACTCTTTACATCAGCTAACTCATCATCTATTAATAGTAAATCAACATCAACATCCTCAAGCTCAACATTCCAATCTGAATATGGATCAATGTCATCAAGGTCAAATGCTTCACGTGTCTTCTACCCCTGTACCTTCTTTTCTTGCAACTGAATGTTGTATTGCACATAAGCAAGGTCATTCAAATGCTTTTGCATCAACCTATTGCATTTGTTTGTGTGAATGGTCTCATAAACACTTAAGTTGCCTTCATAACCAGAAGCATACAAGGCTGGTGTTGGCACCCCCAGTTTTATGTGTCTCATCTTTGTTTTGTTTTGCTTGCAGGTTTTGCACTCGACCTTATCCACCCTCTATCGATAAATGATTTGAGATGTCCTAAATGGGTCCCACAAGTGTCCTAACATGCAAAAATACATAAAAAATCTATGTTTGGGCCATTTCTAGGGTCTCTCTTGGTATTATGTATGTTTGTCAGCTTTTGGACTTTCAAGGTTGTCCATACTTGTTAAAATTGGACTTTCAAGGTTGTCCATACTTTTATTAGACCTTCCCTTTCGATCTCAACAATCCACTTAAGTCCTTGTTAAAATTCGTCTAAGTGTTGCTTTGTTGGAGTTTCAGAGTTTTGCATCCCAACGTGCCTATTGGACTTGCCATCCTTAGTATGTCTTTCCCACTGAGTCTGCTTTTCCCCTCTAAGCCCCTTTTTGGACGTCCAGACTTCCTCATCCATCCCATCACTTGGTACCCATTCCCCTTCATCTCTGCTCCCTAAATTTTGATTCCTTGTACCCCAAAAAGTTTTCTCAGTCACGTGGGATCAGACTTTTGGTCTCCCCTTATGCGGATACCTTTTTTCACCCAACACCGAAAGTTCGAAACTTTGGCAATTTTATCTATATGGCCTATGGGAGTTGGACTTTTGACCATTACCATCCCTCAATACCAAGTTATGCCTTGTCCTTACTCCTTGATCCCAATATCTCGAAAGTCATTTCTTTTTTGGGGTTCCCTTGTTGAACTCCCCCATCTCTCAACACACCTTACAAGACTTCCTTGTCACCTTGATTCCTTGACATCCTTGATCCCAACAATTCAATGCATAGGGGAGGACATGGTGTATTCATTGGACTTTTGGATTGGGACGTGGTCCCCTTCAATTTTGATGTGTTACGTCCCCTTCAATTTTGATGTGTTATGAAGAGTCCGATTTATGAAGGAAAGCCACAATGTCTATTGGAGTCTTGGAATTTAAATGCACAACGCATGTAATGGCCTGATAAAGTAAAGGGAAAATGTTTTTAATGCTGTAAAGGCCCGGGGAAGCTTGGGGAAGCTTGATAATGTTAAATGGGCAATATTGTTAATATTCATCCAAGCGTTGCGGGCGCCAAATGAGAACGACACGCTTCTCCTCCACCCACCCTACTTGCTTGCCATTATTGCAGGATCTCTCCGAACTACCATGCATACTCCTCTAGTTACTTGCATTTACTCTAGTAGATCTCCTTAGCATTCTGGGCATCTGTCTTGGAGGGAATGCGTCTATGCCATTGATTTGTGCATTGCTGCAATGCTATTTTTAGGACACATGCCCAATTGGGTTAGAAGAAGTTATGAGTTTAATTTTGAAGTATTGGATGAGATTGGAATTGAGAGTCGCTATTCCAACCCTGGCAAACTAGTGATATTCACAAAAGCCCTAAGGCTTCAATTTCAGTTTTGGGTAAAGGTATTTTGGTATTGCAATGATTTAGATTTATCTCAAATTTGTAATAAACATTTGTAAACTTTGCAGATCAAATGTTTAAAAGCAAAATTGACCTTAATTGAGTGTCTTCTTGTGTATGGTGTGCATTTCTAGATGTGTTTCTGATTAGTTGGCTAGCTAGATGACTGTAAAATCCATGCAATGCTTTTACAAGGTATCTTAATAGAACAATAAAGGAAATGTATGAGTGGACTAATGGATTATTAAGTAGACTTATTTAATATTTTTGCAACTATCCATTGTTTTTTTAAATGTATATGTAGAGTCTAGCTTGCTTGTGCATTTTGAAAGGCATAGTCTTTTGGAATATCACGATTAAGGTATCACCATTGGTTTCAATTATTACATCTTTTTTATGAACTTGAAGACTTTGTTGTTGGACTAGATAAAGACACCGGTTTGGTATTGGCTTCATCTCTCCATCATTCTAGTATGCTCAAAACAACTTAATATAAACATTGTTTCAGTCTAATTTATTTTAGTATGTTCCAATTGCCATGTCTGAATGTATAGAACGTCACAAAGGAGTTAGTAGAAAGCACATCAATTGACATCAATGTGGCAGATTATTTGCTCTAATAGGTGCTTGACCTTGAGTATTGAAAACTAGCATATCAGAACAATGTGTCAACCAAAATAGGTGTGCGATATGCAATGGGTATGGTTTTCATCAAGATTATTGTTTAGTTGTAAAATTTGTTGCAGCACCTTAGCGGAAACCCCCTTGGTTTAGTAGATCTAGAAGTGGAGGAAGTCCTGCCCACCTCAACAATTGGTTCTTGTTTGCCCAACTTGAACATAGGTGTTGTGGTATTCTTCCTAGGTTTGACACCTTTGGCACTTGGGGGACCATCTAGCCTCAGGGATTTGGGTTTTGCAACTTTAAGTACCAACAACTAGGATAAAATGTGGATGGTAAGCTTTTGAAGGTTGGGCATTGTGGCACCATAATCTCTTCTCAACACAAATCTGCAAGGATAACATTTTCTATTTATAACTTAGTAAGGATCTTAGTACACTTAAAAATTAAAATAAATAGTACATTAAAATTAAAC
Source organism: Thuja plicata (assembly GCA_018584345.1). Taxonomy (NCBI): domain Eukaryota; kingdom Viridiplantae; phylum Streptophyta; class Pinopsida; order Cupressales; family Cupressaceae; genus Thuja; species Thuja plicata. The sequence goes on from MU223320.1 coordinate 3,479,321, forward strand.
ACATGTTATTTGTACTTGGCTGTAGAGTTACTGCAAAATTTTGAAGAAAATAATGCCCACTTGGTCTTCTTATAACTTTGAATGTCATCAAGTATGAGGTCTGGAAGGTTCTCATTATCAACCAATCTCTCAATACATGTGTTGAGGCTATGAATAACCTTTGCATTTGCTATGAAAGAAGTGGAGGAAAAAAAACTTGGGACTCAAATTATGAGCGGCAACATGAATATGTTGGTGGTTTCGTTAGTTCCACCTCCAATCAATAATGTGCCATATGGGTTCATTTTGATCTTGTTTGGCTGATACAAATGCTGAATCACTTCTTTGGACTTATCCATGGCTTGGTATAGTGTAATCTCCCCTTTCTGAAATAGGATTTAATAATAAATAATAATTAAGAAAAATGAAATATAAATAAAAAAATATAATTACAAGTTAGTTAAGTTTAATGAAAGGTCAAGGGGCATGTAGTGAAGAGTTATGACTCCCTCAACATAAGATATAAAAGGGAGAATATTTCATTTGAAAGGGGACATGGATGGTGCAATATTGGAAAATGCAATATGGAATAATTAGGTCTGAATTGGAGAAGAATTCAGAAATAAACCCGAATTATAAATTAAGAGCAGCAATTGAGATTTGTCAAGAAGCAATTTAAAAGTGGACGAGACACCACTCTTTCGAAGATATATTAAGAAGTTGTAGAGTGCATTTGAGGGGGGCTAGAGTTTATATCAGACTTACATTAGCAGATCTGCAAAAATGAGAAAATGAAGGGAAGAAGAAGAGGGAGCATAAAAATTAAGGATTAAGGGAAGAAGAAAGGAAAGGGAAGGAAAAATTAGGAAGCGACTCTTTTAAAAGATTGAAGGGTTGGAAGGGTTGTGACTCTTTCAAAAGGTAGTGATTGTGAAAGGGTGTGACCATTAGAAAAGGCAGATATGGTGAAGAGGTGTGAGCCTCCTCACAAAAGTTATAAAGGGGAAGAAGGATCAAATGGAATGGAGGAAAGGGAGTAGAGGAGATCTGGAGCAGATTTAGAGTAGAAGTATAAGGAGGGATATGAAATAAGAATTGAGAAGGAAAGTAGAAAATAAGATTGTAGATCTAGAAGAAGAGGATATGCAGATCTTGAATGGGATATGTGCAGATTTGAAAAGTCATAAAGACAGATTTGAGAAGTGAGATATAGGCAAAGATTAAATGAGGAGTGAAAGGGGCAATATTTGTTGTCAAACAGATGTATCTTTTCATAACCAAAGGGTGTGATCCTTTCATAAGGCCATCGCCAAATGGAATGGTGTGACTCCCTACACTCAATGGAGATATACAAGAGAAGAACTTCATTGAAGAAGAGTATAGAAGAGGAGACGAGAAAGTCAATTAAAGAATACAGATTGAAGTATCTGCAGCAACCAATACAAAGAACACAATTACAGACTAAGGGAAGATCATTATGAGCAGTAAATGCAAATAGGATCAAACATGTAATAGATCAGATCTAGGACCACTATATCGATTAGAAGAAAGAAGAATATCGGTGGGAAATAAGAAAGAAGAATATCGAATCACAAGGGAAGTAAGCAGATTTGGCATTACTGATTTATAATACACAGCAGATTCAAACATGTACTGTGGTCTTTGGTACGAGTTCCTTATACATGACCAGATAAGTACCATTTATACCTTCACAAGACTCACTGATGATGCATTGTTGTTTTGACTGCTTAGCATAGCCTAATAGATATTATCTATATCTGCTCATTACTGATTAGGATATGCTGTTGATAACTGATTATTGCATATACAAAATACATGCATAATATTGAATTTTTTATATGTACTGATTGATTCTTAAGGTCAGCCATAGTAGAGGAACGTTGATGGGGTCACCTTCTAGGAATTCCACCTCATGGTATATGACTGGGGAGTCCCATGGGGTCAAAGGGGTGGGGTACAAAGGGTATTGCCTTTGGGCTTAGAAAGGATGGACTTCAGGGCACCCTATTGTGAATGTGGAAATGAGGAATTACAAACAGGGGAATGGTGATGGGTCACCTTCTAAGCACACCACCTAATGGTATATGACCGGGGAGTCCCATGGGGCCAAAGGGGGTCAAAGGGGACTGCCTTTGGGCTTAGGAAGGATGGACTTTCTGGGTACCCTGTTGTGAATACTCCTCATGACCTCTATCATGGCAAATGAATGCACAAGGATGTTCAATCATTGGAAGCAAGATAGGAGTGGCAAGAGAAGGAAAATAATGATAGGACATCACACTAGGTACACCACCTCATATGTATGGCACATGCCACATGAGGCCAAGAGGGGTGGTATATCTGCTCTTGAGCTTAGGGTAGGGGGTCTGTGGGGCACCTCAGCAAGTCATCCTACCTTATCACTTCTATGGTTGAGTCATCTTAAAATTAATTCTAGCAATCTATTGATTTGATCTACATTCTTCATATATGTTTATTTCTAATTAAAAAAATATAACTATGAATAAACATATATGAGGAATGTAGATCAAATCAATAGATTGCTAGAAATAATTTTAAGATGACTACTACCTTCATCACCACCTCATCCAACATTTCAACAAGGTCTTGCATTTTTTTTTTTTTTCCATTGGAGGCATCAATTGATTTTAAAAAGACTAGGTCTCCTCGAAAGCCACTAAAAAGTCGATGAGTGTCCTATTTACACCATCCGTGCAACCTTAAGATAAAATGGTACAACCTTTCTTTTCTCAATTTTTCTTTTTTCTTCAAATAGTAGGCGTGTGTTTTGGACCTCATCTTGCAATGATGGCCCGCTTAAATCACGATGAATTGGGACCTTGAACCCCTTACCTATCATAGTCAATACATTCACCAATTGTCCCCAATGAGGTCTTGAAGCAACATTAAACGATATAGTACCAAAATCTTGCACATGCCAACTTTGCCTCATGTTGTAATTCTTTATTCGACATAGTACCTTCCAATGAATGTTGTGCACCAGGAGTGTTACGAGGAACAAAAAAGCTAGAACTATGGCTACCCTCACTTCTTGATCCTCATTCATGGCCCAATTAAAGAAGAAGCCCCCATATCTCCTCGGGACCCTATAGAACTTAAATTTGGGTTTGGGGCTACATTGCCTCTGCTGTTTTCTTTTTTTTGGCTTTCCTTTGCTCATATGCTGCAAGAATTGCTTTCACCTCCTTCTCAATCTCTAGACCAGCTATTGTTTCTAGCATAATATCTCAGCAAGGGATCCGCGCAAGGTGATATTTTAGTTGATTTAGGCCATCAGTCATACTCTTAGTGCAGGGGATACAAATAACCTCTCCTTATGCTGGACCTAGTGTCCCATGTTTCCAGCAAGGATTCTTTGGTTTGCCACTAGCTCTTCTATTTTTGGAAGCCATATTACTTTTAGAAAAATAAAAATGAAACCTAGGAAAAGGGAAACAACATAAACAAATTAGTAATACCCTGGTTAGTAGCTTCAAAAAAAATGTTGCATAAAAGATTTCAGAGATCAATAGAATGCTGGTTGTGTAAATTATATTGCAAATTTAAATGACATGCAGGCTTGAATTTTCACATTTATAATTGTGAAGATTCAAGCATGCATGTCGTTTAAATAAAATTTTGTTCATATTGTAAGTTTAAATGACCCTAGGCTTGAATTCATTTATAATTGTGAAACTTCAAGCTTGTAGTTTGTTTAATAGAATGACCGTTGTGAAAATTATATGAACTGCCAAAATTGTGTTCATATTGCAAATTTATACAAACCACAAGCTTGAATTTCCACAATTAGTATAGGTTGTTTAAATGAAATTTCGTTCATATTGGAAGTTTAAATGAATCATAGACTTGAGTTTTCATAGTTATAATCATGAAAATTCAATCTTATAGGTTGTTTAATTGACATTTTGTTCAAATTGCAAGTTTAAATGACAAATTATAACTGTGAAAATTCAACACTTCCAAACTCTAGCATAGAAAATAGCCAAAGGATATTGAACTATGAAAAATAAATTCATGGCCTACAATTTTATTGAACTTGCAAATAAAATAATATATATATTTTTAAATTGCAAGCATTTTTTTTAATAAATGGCATCACCAAAGATGTGGCATAAATTTTATAGAAATTTATTGATGAAAACTTGTAGATTCCTATGCAAATTCACATCCCAAACTGCATGCCCTAAATCACAAGTTGTGTGCTCAGAATGGGCAGTTGCATGCCCAAAATGCTTAAAACAATGAATTTTGTTAAGTGCAAGTAAATAAAAAATACTTGGGCAATTTTTTCCTGAAAAACTGTGAGTTTTGTAGATAAATCCTGCGATGTTGTAGTCAAAATCATCGCTAGTTATTGAAAAACTTGTTTGCAATTATTATGTTGAGTAACTTCGGGGATTTGGGACTTGCAAGTTTTGCAACTATGGTTCCAAGGGAACAAGTAGATTGTATTTAAGGTGGACAAAATTAAGAGCGGCGGAGAGCTGTTTTAAGTGATCTTAGGGACTTAACACTATTAGTCCAGGTTGGTTGAGTGTCCAAGAGGCCTAAGATTGTATTTGCCATTGTAGATAGTGGATATGGGAGCTGTTTGTCTCACTTTTATTGGATTTTGTCCCAAAATTTGGGCTTTCCAAGGTAGAAATCCTTGTGTCTTCAATCACTCTATTGTTTGCTGTCATTTTCTTTATAGGTTCAAATTTAATTGATTATGTAATGCCCCTTCTTGGGATATTCCTGATTTCTGCCCTAAAACAACAATTCCAAATTAAAGTGAGAATTGCAATATATTTATAAATATAATTTTATCAAAATTGAAGACATTTCATTATAATATTCAACTCAAAATTCTAAGAATAATTCAGAAGATAGAACTTGTCTTGATTTTTTGCTATAACTATCCTTTGGACTGTTTTGTTGAAGATCAATAATACTCAGATCAATAAATCATAGCATCATTAATATAGGATCAGTACACCATGGCATATTCCTTATAGACTTATAGTTAATCATATTAAGATTTCATTGTAAATGATTGCAAACCGCAATCTCAAGGATGGTTGTCCCTGTCTTGGGAGAGCATGGGTGAATATCCTGCTCATCCATCTCAGGGTGGTGTACTAGAGAAGACCCTCAAGCCTAGGAGCACTCATTTGCCTCCTGGCCCACAAACATGGTAGTATCTTGGGTCCACTCCATCCTCAGTCCATCCACCTTGGAGGCTGTCTGTCCTCCTTAATCAAGCCCAGGAGCGCTCATTCACCTCCTAGTCCACCAGTATGGCAGGATTTCTGGTCCATCCATCTCAGGGTGGCATGCTTGATAGGATCCTTAAGCCCAGGGGCATGATTGGATTTCTGGTCCTCAACACTCCCCGGTCCATGAGGATGGCAGGATTTCAGGTCCATCCATCTTGGGGTGACATGCTTGATATCTTGTGAACTTGGAAGGCTGCCCGTCCTTCCCATTTGCCAGCCACTTCCTTAAATTCAAAACTGATTGCTCAAGGAGTTTTCTAGAGTATTGCTGACTGCTTGATTTCTCTTTATCATCATTTCTTGAAGGATTGATGAGTGGTTGCAGGCCTGATACAATTTTCTAAGGGCTGCTGCAAGCAGTGATGCCAATCAAAAACACCCAACACTCCAACTCACCAAACACACTCACCAATAGGTTGTTCTGAAGTTGCACTACTGAAATCACACCTCCAAACCCCCGAAAATTGATTGATTTGACTGTGAACAGGTCTGCAACAGCACTTCAATGAGTGAACCCGAGTTGTATGGCCTTCCCTAGACTTCACACACACCCAAAACCAGTACCTTATTATTAAAATAGCGCTCAAAACACCAAATTGCCCCTCAACAACAATGAAAAAGCTCACCAAAGACAATATCTAGAAAAATGAACTCACTCCCCAACATATGCACTTGTACAGCCTTCCATGGTGTAGGACCCCTTTGAAAAAATCATATCTCGCTGCAAGTCTTCGTAAGATGCCTCAGATGGGTCTCCCAGTAATTGGAGATGCAATAGTGAAATGTCTAGAACCTTTAAATCAATCCTCCATCTTCAGTCACCCTGAAATGGGTATGGCCTACCCTAGGAAGTGTATGGCTAGACAAGAGTACCCTGCAATATCCTTCAAGAAAACAACACCAAAATCTTTGGAAATGATCATTAAACAAGCACAAAAATCTTGCAATCAAAATACATTGAGAACCTTCATTTTTTTTAAAACCCCGAATACCAAAACTCCACTGAAAATCAGCATGATTCCTGTGTGAAATCACCTAACCAGCTATAATGGATCTTTCACAATTGAAATTTTAAACTAGTGATTATTGATGAGGGTTTTCGTCCTCAATCAACTTCTTGAAAAACTTACTGTTCACTATAACTATATATCATTATGTGTGCAACTCCGAATAATCATAATGATATATTTGATTAAATATTAATGCAACTGTCCATTATAATGATATCTAAGACATTGCCTTGATGTTGGGTTTCTGACTGTACTATGTAAATGATGCACAAAAATTTGTATGAATGCCTTGCTGTTTTGCTTGGTAAACAAGATTACATCTATCTTCCATTTTTCAGATTCCAGTCTTGAGGAACTGGCAAAATACATTTACGATATGTGACCAGAAATTGGAAAGAGTGGGGGAATGTTGAGTTCTTAAAAATAAAATAATCATAAATTTCCTACAGAATAAACTTAAGTGCATCTTTAAGGAGCCTTGATATACTTTGAAAATTTGAGGTTGCATCACTTTCACATACCAAACAACTTCCTGCCAATAAATCTTAAATTTCTAGTCCTCAAGGAGGATACACCTGTAGACAGCCTGCTTCAGAGTTGACCAAAACTGGCTGATCATCTAGTCTTCAGTCTACCCTCTTAATGGGAAAACAATATATTTTTGATAAAATACACATTACTTGTTTAAGCATTTGTATGGCGTCTCCACTTTGGACATTGTTGTTCTAAGGTCAATATTTTTTCAAACATCTGTGCTTGTGCTGCAAATTGGGAACATCTAAACTCAATACACGCATGAAGTTCTGTATACTTAGTAATCTTGATATATTCTGATCAAATTCATGTAATTTATGCAAAAGTCTTTTTATTTCCAAGTACTCCAAGAAATAAGGCTTCATCTCTAATATGATGTATCAAAACTTAGTATTTATGCATATCATGGTAAAAGAAGAAAATGGAAGTTAAAAGAAATTCACATAATAATTTACTAAATTCTCATAATCACATTTGAAACCACTTTGTACAACTGTTTTGAATGCGAAGGCCACCGTTCAATTTTTCTATAGCAAAACAATGCCTAATAATATCTCTGTTTGTAGGCATAAAATGACTTTATTTGCCTTCTAGTACATTCAAAATAAAGCTGCTTGTATTTTGAGAAAGTTTATTTGTAACTTTTATGCAAAGCTTTGCATTTTATACTTAATGAATATCTCTATTTGTCTTCATGCTCAAGGGATTAATTGTGTTGGTTCCCCAATTTGTATTCTAGCAACTCTTAACGATTTACCTAATTCTCATGCTCAAAGTTGGAAGGTAGGCCAACGAATAAGAAACACCTTCAATTTTGTTTTCCTTTGCACTTCAAGCTCTGTAAAACCTAAGTGGTTTCCCTTATGACACTTAGTGTAGTTATACAATGAATCTATAACTCAGCTCCTAGCAAATTCAGTGTCGTATACTTATGCCAAGGATTTGTGAATTAGTTCTTAAAACATGCAAGCACCTTATGATCAATTTATTTTCAATACGAGGGGTTAAAACATATATAAAAATATAAAATAGTTGATTTAAGATTTATTGTTTAAATATTAATTTCGAGGCTATGGGAGAAATTGGATTGCTTGGTGCCTATTCAAGGAGACAGAGTCAATAAAACATACACATCCATTTATTACGCCGAAGGCGTTTCATTATATGAAACACATCGACTAGGTTCCAATATCAATGGTTGACATGGACCAATAGACAATGCAAGACGATTGCACTGTCTACAACCATTGGATCTTTTTCACCCATTTTCTCACTTTTTTGTTGACAGATAATATGATTGACACATCAAATCAAATTCATTTTTTTGGGGGACACCAGTGGTCACTTCACTCATCATTCACTGAAAAGCCTCGGAGAGTGTAAGAAACAGAGCATATGGGATATCCAAAATCTTTGTGAGATGTTGAACGTAATGCAGACTGAGGTCAAAAATAGTGCACGCAATCCGATGCAGTTCAGTTTCGTTGATTTTGTAAATGAGTTTTTGCAGGGAAGAAGCGAGCATTTTTTCCAATGAGTCCAGTAGTTTGTGAACGTCGAAACGCGATTCCTCTGGCACAAGGGCATCATATATACTCACCAATCTCATATTATCTCCATTTCCATCTTCTCCTTTGCTTCCATTATGCATGAGTGGTTGTGCTTGCTATGTATGAATGTTACGAGAAATCCATTAGAAACGAGCATGTGGGCAAAATGCAGAATGGGATTTATGCGACCCTGTAGAGGAAATGGCATGACCAGTGCATGCAGCTTTTCAGTGGCGAATCCCTTTCCCCTTTGTTCCGGGAGAAAGGTTCAAAGGTGTTATGCTGATTTTGGGTGGCGTGGTCATCTCTGCTACCCACCCTTTCATCTGATTTACATTTCATTTTTCTGATCTTTGATTGGCTTTTATTTTATTTTTATGGAATAAGATTGCGTTGATTTTTGTAGTGAAATCTCTTCCTTCTCTTGTCTGCTGAAATACTGAGAGAGATTGTAATAAACTTCCATCACACGTTCATTAGTTTCAGGTCAGCGTGAATTCTGACTTGGAAAACTATATAAGAATCTAAATCACTGTGAAAAATGAAAGATATAAAATACAAAAGTAGATAGATATAGAAAGGGGGCGATAGGGAGAGAGTGAGTGTGAGAGAGAGGTAGATAGATAGATATGTGTGAATGATAGAGGGGAAGAGAGAGGGTTAGGAGAGGTAAAAAGATAGAGATAGAGAGAGACATAAAAATAGATTTAAAGAGGGAGGGAGAGAGAAAGTTATATATAAAGATAGAGATAGGAAGATATAATATTTCTTATTATAGAATCTAATATATAATAATAAATATAAATATAATATCATGTCTAAAATAAATTTAATGGGTGACCTATTAGAAAGTCTCAATGTTTGACATTTGTGAGCATCACCTAAATGCAATGATTCTAAGTGTTCCATTCATTCTCATGATAGATGGGTTCTTGTGAACCACTCATGAAATACGGGTTAGTGAGTTTGACTCAAAAACTACACAGTTGAATCCTGAGCAATATCACAATTTGACTTGCTATGGAAAATATCTCATACTTATTAATTGATGAGCTTAAGGGGCTTTCTAATGAATGGTTCATACGGTACAACACTTGCTGAAGGTTTTTGAATGGGTTTACAAGCAAAGTGGGCTTAACCTTGGAGGAAACTTGTGATTCAGTGCACTTGAGTTGGAGAAATACTGGGATGGGTGACCTCCCAGGAAGTCTCGATGCTTCACCTCTATGAAAATCACCTAGATGTAATGAATGCAAAGTGTTCCATTCATTCTCGTGAGAGATGGGTTCTTGTAAACCACTACTCATGAAACACGGGTCAATGAATTTGACTCAAAAACTACAAAGTTGAATCTTGATAGCAATATCGTAATTTGACTTGCTGTGGAAAATATCTCCTACTTATCAATTGATGAGCTTAAGGGACTTTCTAATTGTTGAGGTTTAGGATCACTACAAATGTAATAGCACTGCCTGTATGTATGTGGTATGTGTTTTTCAAATGCAACAATCTCTCTTTCATTTATATTGGGAAAGAGGCTAGGAGAGACATGTCCCATGAAGGGACATGTCTATTCATTATAATTTAATCAATCTTATAATGTTTCATCAATCAATTATATATTTAGAATAATATAATAAATTAATATTGAATATTAAATCACATGATTAATAATAATATAATATATTATTATTAATCAACATATATTATATGTATTCTAAATGATCATATGATTGAAGCTACAAACATTAACACTCCCTTTTAGCTAGGGAGGATGATCAAACAAAATGTGTGGTGATCTCCCATGTCACCACTTATGACCCTTACCATAGCTACACAAAACATCAACACTCCCTCTTAGCTAGGGAGGATAAACACAAGATATGATATTACCTTAGTGTAATATCAAGAATGACATGTTTAAGAAGATATTCACCATTAGATATCATCTCATGATATCAGTAGTAATGGTCATAGAATATCAAGTCGCATGATATTCTCTAAATACTCAGAGTAATGGCCTACCAACATCAAGTCTCGTGATGTTCACCAAGTACTCAAATCACAATAAGTCCATTAATTGTGAAATAGCGAAGACACTACCTCACCGTGATATCAGGAGATATGGTATGAGCAGGAATATCAAGTCACATGATATTCACCATAGCTGATAAACGTCTGCCATAAGAATACTAACTTTATGTAGAGACATGTCACTACGTGACATGTCTCATACAGTCCAATCAATATGTAATACTAAGTTCAAAAAGATCCTAATATGATTCATATGGATACTCAGAAATCACATCTACTAAGTTCAAAAAGATCCTAATATGATTCATATGGATACTCAGAAATCACATATCACATAACTCGTGATATGTCTTCAAGTGCAGATCTCAACTTCATATAAATAAGAGATCATGGCTCATGTAGAGACATGCTCCACTCGAACCGTTTCATGCAATAATTATTACGGCCTATGTATTGTAGTTTACAGTATGTAACACATGATAATATGTGTTACTCTTACTTGGCGTCGTAGTGATTAGAAAGATCTGCACGATAATAACACAAATCCGTCGAATACCCAATGCTATGTTTTGGTTGATTTGTTAATATTGCCAATAATATTCATTATTATATATATATTATCTCAAATATATATATATATATAACAAATGAACTTAATCAAATCAACAATATAATATAATATTTGTTATATCAACTTAGTATGTTCATTATATATATATATATATATATATATATAACAAATGAACTTAATCAAATCAACAATATAATATAATATTTGTTATATCAACTTAGTATGTTCATTATTGAGATAAATCGATCTGACCGAAGCTATAACATTAACACTCTCTCTTAGCTAGGGAGGATAAATATATTACCTCAATGTAATATATGAGTATAGATAATCATTTAAAATTGATATCATGAGCAATGGCCCTCAAGTATCAAGTCCATGATACTCACCAAGTACTCAGAGCAATGGTCTCGAAATATCAACTCACAAGATATTCACCAAGTGCTAAAAAATGATTATCATGAGTAATGGTCTCCAAGTATCAAATCCATGATACTCACCAAGTACTTAGAGTAATGGTCTCCGAATATCAAGTCCATGATATTCACCAAGTACTCACAAATATCCATGGTATGTGCACAAACATCATGTCTCATGATGTCTACCATATGGATATTGTATCATGGCATGTCCACAGATATTACGTCACATAATATCCACCATGAAGATCTCTAAATCATTTATGGTTTTTTATTCAATGATATCAGCCTTATGATATCTACCATGATGTCTAAGAGATCCTAACCATCATGACATGTCCACGGATATCAAGTCACATGATATCCATCATGATGGAGATGTTGCAAAGTCATCACCTCACAACATCAATCAAATACAAGTGTTCATTGTCGAAAAGTCGTCACCTTTCTTCAATGTTCACAGGAGGGCCCATAAGTCATGGAAACACACACATGACATCCACCTTGACTCATCACAGAGGGTGGATCCACCATGGCTCATACCAGAGGGTGGAAACAAAGGTATTTCACCTTAGACTTCTCTCTCAAAGAGAAGAATGCAATAACATTCAAAATAATAGATCACAGATGTTGAAACTCCTTTTCATCTAAGGCTTCATTCTCCAATATACCAAGCTTATCTCGAAAGTACACAACCTTCTCTCTAGCAAGAGACTTGGTGAGAATATCAGCCATCTGTTTTGTAGTGGTAATGTACCTTGACTGAATAGCATTCTTATGCACTATATCTCTAATATAGTTTGCATCACTCTTGGTGGACCCCAAGTTATCCAGGAATATCATGACGTAGGAGTTAACATAAGGCATTTCAACCAACACACATGGGACTCAATCTCATGATCATAGTACTCTGACTGCAAAACCATCTCCACTGTTGACTCCCTCTGAACCAATATGACCAAAATCCTTGGAGATTAGAATGAATCAGATCCTCTAGATGCTTCCTTTAAATTTTAAGGTCTTGCAACAACCTCCTGACCTCCTTGTCCAAGGTTGCTTTAGATGAACTATCAGACTCCCTCTGAATCTAATATCAACCTTCTGACTTCATGCCAACAAGTCGTGTCTTTGGTCTTTAGTCTGCATCAAGCTCTTTTCTTGAATGTCCTTTGTTCTAACAACTTAACCATCTACCTAGGAATATCAAGGCCTAGATATTTGCATAAAGGCCTTCTATCCCACATACATGGAACTACATCATTTGAATTGCAATCCTGGTCACTAGGGAAGCCATCTCGATATGGTATACTCCCTCTGAATCAAGATCCTTGGATGTTCACTGATGCAGATCCTCTAGTTGCTCCCTCTGTCATGGAAGTATACCCCGTTCACATACTCCAATCATGGAAGATATCTTGCTCCAATAGACAATCATCATCTCTTCGTCCAAGGTTGTTTCTGATAAAATGTCAGACTCCTTCTGAATATGACCTCCTTGTCCAATACACTAGCACAATGATGAGGAGACTGAAATAATGAACCAAGTTGTGTCTCTTATGAACTGCACTGATGCCAACCACATTAGCAGCAAAGAAAGTAGACTCTTCCCAGACAGTCATAGTGCCCAGAACATCAACTAGGATCTTCAATCATCTCCATAATTTCAAGTAGACATATACTGAATCAGATATGAGTTGAAATGTATTGGAATTCTGTTCAACTATTCCCCAAACAGGAAATCAAGAGACTCCACGCACAACAAGGAAAATCTTTATGCAAATTATCCAGCCAAGAGCTTCCGCCAATGAATTGATTATGCTGATCTCAGTTCAGTTGACACTTCACCTCATACAACTGTACCAAAACTTGGAATCCTTACCAACGTGAAGTTCACGCAACAAAAGAAAGTCCTCGCAAGGTTAATCATGTCCAACTCAAGCTGTTTTTATGGTGTGCTTGATGAATCTCTAGTTTTGCCACTAACAAGTATGGTCCAAGATAGAATCTCCACACTGACTCTCCTTTCGTCGTTGAATTATCAACTGACAACATACTGACTAATAATGAAATTTTATATTAGCCCTCTTCCATGCCTTTCCCAATATGATTGATGGTCAATAACCATGAATATGAGTAAGGAACCACTTATTAATTCATCATCTCAATAAATGTATTAGGAGATCACTGCCGAACATTGTGCCGCTGATCCATCATATGCAACGAATGATGGTAATAGTGTCTAATATTTCTATCATACATACTCCCTTAAAGTCGGTCCAAATGCTAAACACAAACAATATTGATACACAGTCTTCTTTGCTAGAGACATTACAATATTGGTGTCGATTTCAGGTGTCCATGGCATCCATAAGAAAGCCCCGGTGACTTTTAGGCCCATAAGAAAGCCCTCGTGACTTCTTCTCTTTTCGTTCCTTAGTTTCGTTACAATAATGAATGATGGCATTCAAATGTAAAATGCATGTCCAGATATTTAAATAATCAAAAAAGACTTATCTCTCTCCTTATTGTAATTAAATAAAGTCATAGATTAGTTTCTTATGTTATAGGATGATTGCCACTCCAATATTCCTCATTGTAGATGTCGAGTAATGTTATTCATAACTGGTTGCGTAGCATCAAAATTTCTCATAACGAAACTTTGCTTAGAACAACATGACATCACCTCCAAGATAATGAAGTTCATAACCAATGATTGACAGTAAGGCATATGTGCTTTCCTCATTATTTCCTATCTATCACTTCTGTTATGACCTATGCGATTTGTAGATCACGCAGATACAAGTACTATTGTCTTCCAACATCGAATTTCAAGACTCAAAGCGTCAGTGCTATTGAACACAAAGCTTGGTTCCATACTGATCAACGTGGTGCAAATGTAAGAAATCTGTGTGTTGATACAAGTTTATTCCTTTGTGCGAATATATCTATTTCATTGGCTGTGTAGATATTATTCTCTCGCTGACTAGGTGGGGAGACGATGAAAAGGTTAATATCTTCCGAATGTCCGCCACTGTCGACCATTCCAAAACATTCCAACTAGACTCCTTGTCTGAATCTAAATATGTTGCCACCTACTGAAAACTTGATTCATTGCACGCAACTACTCCGTCATTTCACTCGTATCAACAAGCTTATAAAAATATGAAGGACGATCTCTGATGTGGAGTTCGTCATTCTCTCGACTATCTCTGTTGCTGGTGTTAGTATTGTACTATGTTAATAATGGAGCTCTTGGTGAATATCCATTATCTTATCTGATCTTCCCAGTCTCAAGGCCTTCTAACTAGGGTTGCAGATCGTTCAACAAAATCCATTGTCCATATCTTTGCAAGCCTCGTTAACACCAATCATTGCACTCTCAGTTAGCCCTCATCAACCTTCGACGATCTGCACACATGGAACATAGAAGCCCGAGCTATGAAGTCTATATGAAGCACGAGTAAATGAATGTCTTAGTGTAAACCATCCACCAAATACTGATCTAAGCTATTGATAAATAGCCACGGAATCACCAATATTGAATTGTTTGCGCATGATCCAGAGGAATTGACTTACTTCTCTGCAGACAGAAAATGCAGTGCCACACCCCTACATAAGGAAATTTCCAATTTCTCCATCGACTTCATCCCAAACAGGGGATTAAGGGATCGATGACATCGTCTGCAAATACATTTTGTTCATCTGTACTAACCCTTCATTTTCATTAATCCTTAAGCCTCACAAGCAGGTAGGGAACCTGGCTCTGATACCATGTTGAGGTTTAGGATCACTACAAATGTAATAGCACTTCTTGTATGTATGTGGTATGTGTTTTTCAAATGCAACAATCTCTCTTTCATTTATATTGGGAAAGAGGCTAGGAGAGACATGTCCCATGAAGGGACATGTCTATTCATTATAATTTAATCAATCTTATAATGTTTCATCAATCAATTATTAATTTAGAATAATATAATAAATTAATATTGAATATTAAATTTCATATCATTAATAATAATATAACATATATAATATATTCTAAATGATCATATGACTGAAGCTACAAACATTAACACTAATGAATGGTTCATAAGGCACAACACTTGTTGAAGGTTTTGCAAATGAGGTTTCAAGCAAAGTGGGCTTAACCTTGGAAGAAATTCTCTAGTTGAGTGCGCTTGAGCTGGAGTAGTACTGGGATGGGTGACCTCCCAAGACGTCTTGTGCTGCACCTCTATGAACATTACCTATATGCAATGAGTGCTAAGTGTTCCATTGATTCTATTAAGAGATGGGTTCTTGTGAACCACTACTCATGAAACATAGGTCAATGAGTTTGACTCAGAAACTACAAAGTTGAATCCTGATAGCAGTATCACAATTTCACTTGTTGTGGAAAATATCTCCTAATTATCAATTCATGAGCTTAAGGGGTTTTGTAATGAATGGTTCATAAGACATCATACTTACATTAATAAGATTGCACCTTCCTTCAATTCATTTTGAAATCCACATTTTATGCTCCCATCCCACATATCTTCGGCGTACCCATTGCACACCAAGGTGCAATTGCTAGTAATAATCAATATACTCCAATGGTCAATCTAGAATTTTCAATTTGTAACATTTCAACTTGCAAAGGGCTAACAATGTGATCCTTCTTCAAGATCCATTCTATAACAATGGTATTATTTATTAGCTTTACTGAAAGAAATTACAATGCTGGTTGAGCAATACTAACAATGAAAATAATGCATGTGCAGCAAATGTGAACTAATGAACATTACAATACATGATTATTTTTCTCAAAAGAAAATTGAATCACAAACTAGAGACGACGCACATTGAGAGCATGTATTCCTATACGCTTGGATCAGAATATGTTTAGTTATTATAGAGAATTGCAGCCATTGATTGTGTACCCAGGAAAATAAAACATAGAAACAATATGCGCTGCCCAAAATCTTCTCGGATTCCTCAAAATCTGTTTCAACATCCTCAAAATGGCATTGAATCCTCTTTGGAAAACTGGGTATCCAAATTTAAGTCGTGAGAAGTTGTCTTCAGCTTGAATAAATATCACTAGGTATACAAACTGGGCCTTCTTTGTCATTACAACATGCTATAGTTCAAATCTGCAATGAAACTTGGAGATTTTGCTGTTAATCCATTTATGCAGGCACTAATTCCAAGATATGCTGTGAAATCGAGCTTTGCATGCCTTAAACTGTAGTTCTGGAGGATTATCAACACTTGTTGTTGGCAAAAAACACGTTTCCAGAAGAAATTGCAAAAATC
Organism: Thuja plicata; assembly: GCA_018584345.1. Lineage (NCBI taxonomy): Eukaryota > Viridiplantae > Streptophyta > Pinopsida > Cupressales > Cupressaceae > Thuja > Thuja plicata. The sequence continues at coordinate 3,496,016 of MU223320.1, forward strand.
AGTGCCCTTTGGCACCATTGCAAAATTTTAGGGGTCATTTTCCCCATTGCGGAGATTTAGGGGTCATTTTCCATTGTGGAAATTTAGGGGTCATTTTCCCCATTGCAGAGATTTGGGGGTCATTTTCCCCACTATAAATTCAAGGGTTATTTTCTCCAATATGGAAATTCACCAGTCATTTGGATATATTCCTAATGGGGTAGAAACTCCACAATTGCATAAATTCTTCAATTTTCATCTTAATTTCCCCAAATTTGAAACAAAGATACCCAATTGAATGTTTAAAAGATGAAACCCTTGCTAATTTTCACATTTAGATGGATATTTGGCTTTTTAATTGGGTACCTAGGCCGAAAAGGGTAAATGAATACAATGACTAGAACACCAACAAAACATCACAAACCCATGAAAAATTTCTCATATTGGTTATACATTATGGGAAGTGAAATGTGGGTATGAAAACCTATAAGACCCGACAAGTTGTATTTGCAATTTGGTGTGCTTTGCTTGCAGATATACACATGACATTTGGGGAGTTGGGTTTGATCGGGACGAATTCGAGGCAAACTCACCAATTTTATTGTGTTTATTTGTTTTCCTCCTCCTTTGACTTTGACCTAGTTTCCCTTAAAATGAATTTATAACCCTAAAAGTGCCTTCTAAAGCATTTCAAATACTAAATTTTTTTTATTGTAGCTCATTTTTATTGCAAATACAAATACCATTTCAAAAGGCTAAGTTTTTATTCTTGCATGTCATTCCATTCCTACATTATTGCAAGTGTCCATAGCTGCCAAGAAGATTATAGAATGAAATTTTTGCAAAGAATTAGGTTTTATTAAATTTTTCTTGCATTTTTGTTTACAAACATGAAGCAATCTCTCTATATTGCTTTTCTTTCAGTTTTCTATGAATGTATCACTATTTTGTATATTTTAAAAGAGCTAGGTTTTATATCAAGGTTGCTAGGAGACGGGGGTACTTGGAGACTTTGGAGATTGATACTAGTATTGGTATGACCTATTGGAGCATTAATTTTTTCCATTTAGAAGCATCAAATTTACCTATTGACATTAATGTTTCAAAGTCAAAAGTGTATTGAAGAAGTCAAAATATGAGATCACCTTGGAAACATTCAAAAGGAACCATTTTTGCTATTTTGCAAAGGACTTTTTAACAGGTTGCGAAATGGCGAAAAGAACAATCAAAATTCTGTGAGCAAAGATTTCAGAGATGCTGCAATTTCGACGTGGTGCAAACATGATGTCACTAGAGGATGAAAATGATCGAAATTTAACAATCTAAAACAGACCCAGTTTGGAAAATCCAATTTCCTATCTCTAGTCAAAATCTTATGTTCGTACAATCTGTTTTGGATTTTCGACCAAAGCCAAATCTGAAAGATAGGTAGTTATTAGTTAATTTGTTGATTAGTTTTTTCAAAAGAAGTTTTTAATTTTAGCATAAGGCAGGGTCTCTTCACCCTAAAGGGGTGTGAAAACCATTTGTCCACATATATATATGTGGTGTAAAATGTAATAAAAAATAAAACTATAAGATAAGAAAAAGGAGGAAGATGGTATTGTAGGAAGATAGCATGGATGGTGATTGCAACTAAAATGTAAATCAATTGTATTCACTTTTTTGATTAATACAAAGAAATCCTGGTTCCTGTCCAAGATTGAAGAAGTAAGTTCGTTGTTTTTACTGGATTGGTCCTTTGCATTTTCAGTTACACAGAGTTTTCTCTTTACTATTAGATGTCGGAAAATTGAAGTTTTTAATATTAGTTTTCGAGTATCAAGGGTTGTATACGAAGCTCTCATCTATACAAATCCTTGTCTAATTTGTTTCCTGCCAAGGAATTAAAATTCATTTAGACTAAAATACATATTATAACCAATTCATCCTTGATGTCATGGAGGAGGGAATCTGAAACTGAATTACAGAGTGTACATGAGGGTTCAAACAAAATTTTACTACATTCCACCCAATTAGTTGGATAAGGGACTGGCCTATGTATTTCCTCTAAAAAGGTTTTTTACATTTTGCATGAGCATTGAAGTTCTTTCATTTCATCCTTGTATATTTGAAGTTATCAGTATATTATCTCATACCTAAAGCAATTTTCTTACACACAATTTCAATTACATTTGCAAAGCATTCATAATATTTAGACACCAAGTAAGAATCAAATATTCTTATTTTGATTAGACTCAGGGAACATTTTCCATCCTGAGAGATCAAGGAAGTTTAAATTCGCTATAGAAAAGCACCTTTTTGTTTGGGGTGAGGGTTTACCCACCTAGGTTTAGCGAAGCCTAAAGTGCAGGGGAATTAGATTATTCCTGTTCGTTGGCCAAGACTGAGTAAAGCAATCTAGGAGAATTGGCAAAAGCTCTTGGATTTCCAATCTACGGTTTTGGGAACCAACATGACCAATTTTCAAAAATAGGAGATGGGGGTAGTTGGAGATGACAATTTTTTTTAATATGATTTAATAATTTACAGAAAATATCATGACATAGAACTTTGAAAGCAAGAACAGTAGTAAAGCTTAGCATTAACTTTAAAGTTTAAACTTTAAATACACAAATGTCAATTGCCATTGTGTCAAAGAGTTTAAAACTCACACTACATTTTTTGTATTAAATTGTCGTTATGTATTGAAATCCAAAAATATTGATAGTTTGATGCTAATACAAAAATGAAAAACAAAGATCAGAAATCTATCGTCTGCACTACTATGTTTTGATTGTCCATAGCAAGGTCCTTAGCTAGGATGCTCTCTAGATAGTCATCACTTTCTAACTCAGGTTTCTCTAATGGTAGTAAAACTGGTGGCAATTCATTAAGGCCATTTGGCTCAATCGCTTCATCCTCCATGGATGCAACTTGTCCATTAGGTGCAATTTGGTTCCATTTTGCTGAAGGACCCTCCATGTACCTAGGATAAACACGAGAGAGAAGACGAAGTGAACTATGAATGCATAACAAGTTTTCTGCTTTCTTTTACCCTAATCGGTTCCTCTTTTGTGAATGAATAAAACCATAAGTACTCCAATTTCTCTCACAAGATGAAGAGCTAGCTACTTGTGAGAGCAATCTAATTGCAATTTAGGTGTTTCATGTCTATGGTTCCACCACCACTCTAAATGGTCTTTCTTTGCTCGCATATCATATAAAGCCCCACTAAAGCAAAATCTCCTTGCCCACGTGAAAACTTATTCCATTGACTCTTTATAATTGAGGCATCCTCGCCTTGACCATAAATCTTTTTATTGCAGCCCAAAATCCCTTCATTACCTCTATCCTCATGTAGAACTCTCCTATTGGTCTATTGTGTATAATGCCATTTAGGATTTAAGGCATAGGCAACAAAATGAAGGGGTTTGTTAAGTTTTTTGTTTTCTCTCCCATGTAACTTCTTTTCTGTCATGTTCCCCGATTAATACCCTATTAGCAATAACGGCAACCTTCTCATTGCAAAGTGATAAGCAAATAAAGCATATCAATTAAGGCTTTTACGACAAAAATATTTAATAATCAATAAATAATTAAATAGTAATATTAGATAAATAATAATATTAAAATATAAAATAGACAAATAAATAAATAAGATAATATAATATTCTCGTAAGAATATTACATATAATGTGTTGGTTTCTCGGAATAATAGATTAACTCTGGTTGCCTGAAATGGCGAGTTCACAGACCTCTCCGATCAAAGAAACTAGGGTTTCGGCCTCTGTTTTGGGGGCCGATCCCTCTTCTGTGCGTGACGATGGATGGCAGGGAGGCGGCTGCTATCCGCACACTAGCTCGCAGCTCACCAAAGGAGTAAAGGCGACATTCGGGACCCGACTGCAAGGGATATCCGCAGGGGGCCGTTCTCAGGCGGTGCCTTGTAATGTAAAAACGCAGGCTCTGGCGGCGGTGAAGGACAAGTCACAACCGTCGGCCATGCATGCAGAGTCAAATGGTGGGAAAGGAGGCCCTACTGAGGGGATCAGAAACATCGGAGGCAAAATGATTTCGACGGGTGAATCTCAGAAAATTACCAAGACCATGGCAGAGCCAAAGAACCTGAGGAGAGATCGGGTGCCTACACATTGCCTAGGGCCCTGAAACCAGGGTGAAGCGGATGTTAGGGGTCATTTAATCCCTACAAACAATGCAGTTACAGTTGAGCTGAGTTCGATGGCAGAGGAGGAGATCACCCACAACATCTCTGTTTTCTCCAAGCTTGGAGTGATAGGGCGGTTTCAGGGACACTGGCCAAGTCTGCCTGACCTACACTCATGGATTTCAGACAACTGGGAACCAATTGTTGCTGGAGATGTTCAAATCTATCCGGCTGCAAGAGGTTTCTTTATTGCCGTCTTTGAAAACGTCCAGGATAGGAATAAGGTTATGTGTGAACACTTCTGGTGCTGGGAGGAGAAGTTTTCTTTGGTGCTAAAACCTTGGCATACAAATTTCTGTCCTGCAACGGAAACTTTCAGCAAGGTGCCTCTGTGGGTAAGGCTGCCAAATCTGCCCCTTCACCTCTGGTTTGATACCCTGCTCGAAGAGGTTGGAAACTATTTAGGGGATTTCTTGATGGTAGATTTGGATTCTTCAAATTTTCTTCATTCTACCTTCGCTTGTATATTGGTCGATATGGATACTTCTGATGGACTTCTAGATGTTATTTCCATTAAAAATTCCAGGGGATGTTGGATCCAATCCTTGGACTATGAAGGAGTCCCTTTTCGGTGCAGACGATGTTTCCAAATAGGGCATTTGGCTGCCCAATGTTGCAGAGAAAAGCGGTCAAAGGCGACATCATGGTGGAAAGATGTTTCTGAACAACACTATACGGTTGAGAAGAAAGGCACTGAGCAAAGGAGTTTCACACAAGTGGTGGCTAAGAAAAAGGTGCAGACACCTCCTGCGGTCGTCCCTGAGGGTGCCCCTATTCTGGAACACAAGGAAAAATATTCAAATGGAGTTTCTCATGACACGGGGATTGGCACTCCTGTGGGCAGAGAGAAACAGAGAGTTGTAACTTCTCAGCGTTCTGCTTTGGAGCCTAAGGACGGGATGGGTCAGGTAGATGGTTCTTTTGACAAGGGGGATGGGATAATCACAACGGTCACATTCTCAGACCGACAGAAGGTGACAACTACAAAGGAGGATGGTTGGCACACAGTGAAAAAGAAAAATGATAGAAAACAAAAGAATTTTGATATGGTCCTACGCTCCCATTCAAAAGGAGTGGTTAAAAGAAAATCCTAAGTCTTGGACTGAGTGTTGTTTATTTCTCGTCTTAATTTTCTTTAGGGACTTTAGAATTTGGGGAGGTGGTACCCTTTCTTGTTACCACCCTTGTTTCGGGTCAAGCTCCTTCCCGGTTGACTATTAATAAAATACTGTCACTATTACCGATTAAAAAAAAAGAATATTACATATAATAAAATATTAAATATTAAATACTATCATAAATATGTTATAATACATATAATATATTAAATAATAACATATCAAATATTATCATATATATATATATATATCAATGTATAATATCTACCAAACATAAAATATGTTATATAGCCTAATATAATATAACAAATGATAATACACCGAATACCAAATATCATTTAAATAAATAATAATAACTAGCCATTGCACTTTGGTGTGCCATGGGTGCGCCGAAGATATGTAGAAGGGGACATTAAAATATAAATATTGAGTTGATGTGATTGGTTGTGTAGATTTGTAAATGTAGGTTTTTATTTTTTATTTTTTTTAATTGTTTCAGTAACAAATTTAAATTATGTTTATTGCAAGTATTGGCTAGACTCTGTAATAATTCAACTAGATCCATGTTTGATAACTTTCATGTTAAAATTTCATATTATAATTCTTAAAATGTCAAGGACCTCACAAGAACAAGAAAATGGAGGAAATGTACATTATAATATTGAGATATAGAGAAATTCAGAGAGAGAGAGAGAGGGAAAATATCTTTTGAACCTCTGTTAAATTGCCCTGCTTTTCACCTTCATCTGAATACATTGTACAATAAAGAATGGAAAAAATTCCTCCAACATAAATATTTTTTCACTTTTCACTTTCTCTGTAAACTTGTCGCTTACTGCAATGCTTGTATAGATGACAATATTTAGCTTGCATTTGATGTTGGATCAATTCTTGAAGAACTTCAGCAAACCAAGACAAAATTCAAATGCATTTACTTCGATATCCTCTTCAATAATATCCCTCATTGTGTCTGCTACCTTGTTTTCAATCTTGAAGGCGGTGTGATGGAATGGACAAGACTATATCCTTGTTTGGCACACAACCGTCTGGAGTTCAAAAACTAGGCAATTAGGTCACTGATCTTCTAATTCGATTATTATTTCTTCTTTTATATTCCCAATCCACAATCTCAATTTTTGTAGCTTGATTGTGCGAAAGTAAATGTAGCCAAATGAAGTCAAGAACTATCTTCTTTTTAACCCAAACCTCAAATATTATAAAGAAAGAGTTTTTTATGGTTTTTTCATCTTTCTTGTTGAACAATATTGTAGCCGACCTAATTGCCATTGATCATTTAAGTGTGTGAATGTGAAGAGCTTTGAAATCATCCATGGTAGATAGTATTTTAGGGTTGAAAATGAATATAGATTGGTAGCCGTTCTGTTAGCGAGCATAGGGGCAGCAATGAGCACGGGGTACATTGCTCGGAAGGCCAATTCTCATCCTTTCTGGACTTGAATTTGTGGTCTCTACGACTGTTTCTGTCACCAGGGACTCATTTCCACTGCAACATCGTTGGGAGCAACAGTCCTCTTCATCTTGCTCACAACTTTCTCAATTTACTCACTCTACAAGCATAGCAGCACCTGAAGCTTTTATCCTTCAACCTACTCAAAACATGTCACACACTCTTTTATATGCCATTTAGAATTCCTGCAGCATGGGGTATTTTCGAGAGCCGAAGTTTATAATAATTTCATCTTATTGCTTATATAAATAATTTTCCAATATTAATATATAATATAATTTAATATATTATTAAATATTAATATTAGATTATCATTATTATATATTTAATAATATTATAAAATTATTGTAATATTAGATTAGTATTATATATATTTTAATAATATTACTGAATTTTTCTATTATCAATATTCCATTTATATAATACATTTTTTTAATATAAGATGAATCTGACCATACATTAATTCTTCATATTCTTCATTTGAAACTGACGAACGTAATTATTTACACATTACTATATAGTATTAAATGTAATTTAATCAATAGTTATTGTGATTTAGTATACTCAAAGTAATGTGAAAGGCACAATTAACACAAATGCATGTTTTAAAAAATTTGTGGAGGTAGATTGTCGAATGCACAACCCTACTGACAATGACGTGTATGTTTGTTTTTTACTGCTTTAACTAATACAATGACCATGAGCGCACTATGTAGGGTAATGACGATCAACGTATTTACTGATTTCCAATTTATTTCGTACAAAAATCAGTATTAACGATAGTTTGCACCATCGGAAAGACGTTCACGGTAAAAGAAATTTCGGCAGTAGGTAGTGAAAAGCGGCGAAGAAAAGAAGCCAAAAATGATGAACGGACAAGATCTGTTCTATCGTCTTGCATGAGTACGGATTTCATGACAATCATTGATTCATTCTGACAGCTCGTTCTCTTCAGATAAGAAACGCCTTTGGCATAATTATAATTATAATTTATTAACTATAAAAGTAATTGAACGTTATAAATCTTATTTGAACGATGTGTATGAGCGACCAAAGTTGCGACCTGAGAGTTGCCTCTCCTGTGCGGATAAGAAAGGAGGAGACTGGAATAGCATCGGATTGGCACATCGTTAATTTATAGAAGATACATTACAAAATCCACGGGATGACAACATCACCTCTGCACAGTGAAAAATGTCGGGTTTTAGGACAATAGGTAATCAGCAATCATATTTGCATAATCCGTGGGTGCCAAGGATCCATAGTACAGCAAGGTCATGGCCAACCAGCGTTTTCCCCATAATCCAATCAGCAAGTTTGGATAGTCCAGTCAGAAAATCATTTCCACACTGTCAGCAATTCATTACCATTCAGACTATTATTTCAGCTATTAAGAGCTATCAATTCCATCAGCAATCCATCATACGTGGATACTAAAAGCGGAGGAACACATAGCACAGGGGTAGTAAAAAGGATAACATGATATCAGTGATTCCAGCCCTGGAATTGTTATTGAAGAAAAACATTACAGACACAGCCATCCATACTTCCTGTTATTAATATATTGGAGAGACTCGTTGGACAGAAGCTGCGAGAAGAATCAGGGACATTACACAACGATATACAATATAAATTCCAACTACGCGAAGGAATAAACAATGGTCATAAGCACCGCTTTAGGATACTCATAATCAGCATTCTATTCAAGCCTGGTTTTCAGATTATCTAGACAATTGACATTGCATTCACCACTCTTCCAACTGGTTTTTGAAGATAAGTTTAATAGAGGGAAGCACCTTGCGATTGAATTTAAGGAAATCAGTTACAAAACCTAAAGTATCAGGGAAGGGGACAATACAAATGGTATCAGAGCATGATCCTGCCATTCTGCAGGGTAGAAGATATACAAAATAATTTGTTATGAAAGATTAATGCGAAGAAGCCATGGAGTAAAAAAAAAAAAAAAACTTGTCACAACCCCACCACACAACATCGAATCCATAAAAGGAAGACAAGTCAATATTATTGTTTAAGAATTTCTGCAAGCAGTAAACATCATAATAATGAACAAAGGTACTACTCTAAGTGGAAATTAACCAGACAAGTAGCATGTCAAAGAACATAGGATAGGAGGTTTGTGGAGGGAAAGGCGGAGTAATCCGGTCACAATGAGGCAGAGATTCCCAAAACGGGCTTTGTTCATGAGGAAGCCTCTTGTATACTGTTTCATGCACCCTTGGCACAATAATTCCACCATCCTATGTTGAATCTAGCAATGGAAAAAGCTCTGCAATTAAAGGCACCCTATTGAAAGGACTTTTCCTACGAGTTTGCAATTAAGGGAGAGCCGCTAAGGCACCCTATTGCAGTACTAGATAAAGGAGAGTCGCTAAGGACACATTTTTACAAGCACTTTTCCTACGAGTTTGCAATTAAGGGAGAGCTGCTAGGGCACCCTATTTGTAGTACTAGATAAAGTAGAGTTGCTAAGGATACATTTTTGCAAGCACTTTTCCTACGAGTTCCCAATTAAGGGAAACTTCTAGGGCACCCCATTGCAGCACTAGATAAAGGAGAGTCGCTAAGGACACATTTTTGTAAGCACTTTTCCTATGAGTCTACAATTAAGGGAGAACTGCGCCTAAGACACCCTATTGTAGCACTAGATAAAGGAGAGTCGCTAACGACACATTTTTGTAAGCACTTTTCCTATGAGTCTGCAATTAAGGGAGAATTGCACCTAAGACACCCTATTGTAGCACTAGATAAAGGAAAGTCGCTAAGGACACATTTTTGTAAGCACGTTTCCTATGAGTCTGCAATTAAGGGAAAACTGCTAGAGCACCTTATTGCAGCACTTGATGAAGGAGAGTTGCTAAGGACACATTTTTGTAAGCACTTTTCCTATGAGTTTGCAATTAAGGGAAAACTTCTAGGGCACCCTATTGCAGCAGTAGATAAAGGAGAGTTGCTAAGGACACATTTTGTAAGCACTTTTCCTACGAGTCTGCAATTAAGGGAAAACTGCTAGAGCACCCTATTGCAACACTTGATAAAGGAGAGTCGCTAAAGACACATTTTGTAAAGTACTTTTCCTACGAGTCTACAATTAAGGGAGAACTGCTAGAGCACCCTATTGCAATACTAGATAAAGGAAAGTCGCTCTAATTTTCTATGACAAAGGAGATAAACAAAGCAAGCATCCTGCTAAGTAGACCACCTCGTGTGGATGCCTAATACCTGCCACCGAGGCTAAGGGGGCCAAAGTTCCTCTCTTGGGCTTAGTACGGGATTGCATTGGACTAACTTATCATGACTCAATTTTTTGAAACTTATGTATACATATGTATGTACTTATACTCACTTGGTGGTTGCAGGGTCCACAATCAAAAGCATAATGGAGTAAATTTTGTAAATCATTTCCCTAACCCTGGCTCATTGCAAATTGTAAATTTCAAGACTTGTGTGTATTATGTGTCTTCATGCATTCATGTGTCTACTTTGTGTATTCTCTGTGTCTTCATGCATTAATGTGTATACTCAATGTTTTCATGCATCTATGTGTATGCTTCGTGTGTTCATGAACATCATATTTTTGAGTGTATACTTGTGTCTCTTGTACTCCATGTGTGGCTCTGTTTTTGACAACTCACATATGAATTAAGGAAGATCCATCCTAACAATAGATGGGTGGATTATAAATGAGATCATTCATTGCTTGAGGACAAGCAATTTGGGGAGGGGAGGACTGTCATGCCCCCCGATTAATACCCTATTAGCAATAACCACAACCTTCTCATTGCAAAGTGATAAGCAAATAAAGCATATCAATTAAGGCTTTTACAACAAAAATATTTAATAATCAAAAAATAATTAAATAGTAATATTAGATAAATAATAATATTAAAATATAAAATAGACAAATAAATAAATAAGATAATATAATACTCGTAAGAATATTACATATGATAAAATATTAAATATTAAATACTATCATAAATATGTTATAATACATATAATATATTAAATAATAACATATCAAATATTATCATTTTATAATATATATATATATATATATATATCTACCAAACATAAAATATGTTATATAGCCTAATATAATATAACAAATGATAATACACTGAATACCAAATATCATTTAAATAAATAATAATAATAATTATAATTATAATTTATTAACTATAAAAGTAATTGAATGCTATAAATCTTATTTGAATGATGTGTATGAACCATAGTTACAAGACTCGGACTCGGACTTGGCGGCCGGACTCGACAAATAGAAAAACCCAAGAAATTCAAAGATTTTTAAGGATTTAAAGCATTTTTCATGCATCATTTAGTCAATTAACATCAAATACACAATAATTGAGATAAATGAAAGCTACTTTGCACACATATACAAGTTTACAACTTTACATAGAATCGCGAAAGTATAAAGTTATAAACTGCTAGACTAAATAACACACTAGAAACTGAAATATAAATAGTTTCACTGTAAAATGTCTACAATATTCATGGAATATGAAATCTATGGAATCAAAAGTTCAAAATATATATCAAAACTAGGCTCATAGCAGCCTATCCCAATGTCTTCCTACGAGTACGCCTAAGATAGGTCATGTAAGATTGTGCAGCCATCTTCTCTCCCTGTGTCTGAGGCTGACCCTCAGTGGCATCCTCATCATCCCCATCCTCGTACTCCTCATCATCCTCGAAGTCAGATCCCTCAGTCTCAGGCTCAGCCTCAGGGTCATCCACTGGGTCTCCTCGCGCTCTAGCCTCCTCCTTTGCAATCGCTATTGCCTCTGCCTCTCGATCCACTTGATGAACCCATTCCAAGTCTTCATCACTGAAGACATGATCATCAATCTCTGTGTTCCATTTTGCTTGTGGATCAACCTCCTCTAATTTATAGATGTGTTAGTGCCCAAGATCTGTCTGTGACGAAGGCGAAGGTTGTAATGAACGAACACAAGATCATTCAACCTTTTCACTGCCAACTTGTTGCGCCTCTTCGAGTGTATATGCTCGAACATACTCCAATTGTGTTCGCATCCTAAAGCACTACATGGCTGGCTCAAGGTACGAATTGTAATCCTCTGTAGATTTGGCATTGTAGTACCAAACATCTCCCACCATGCATCTGAAACAAAAAAATTTAAAAATCAATTCTATAACTATGACTTTGTCAATGTAAAATGGTAAGAGAATTAGAAATCAGAATTTAGAATCATAGATTTTTACCTGGCATCAGTAGTGCCCGATTTTTCTTACATAAGTCTCGTGAGAATAAGTCTCCTTATGCATTCTTATACGTTTCTATCTCACGGACTACATTTGCTCCAACTGTTGCATTAGGTGACATTCTCTCTACAACATCATAGAGCCCACTCCACACCTCATCATCAACCTTGAAACCTGGACTCATAAAGTTCAGTAAATTAAAAAAAAAATTAAATTCATGAACTCATCAAAAATTAAATTCATAAGTCCCTGGGCTGAATTGGAGACATTATGATTATGTTGCTGTTGCAATATATCATAAATGAAAAAAAATAAGCATCTACAATATAAAAATCAAACACTAGGGCTTCTTACTTTTCAAGTTTTTCATCAACAAAAAATGGAACAAATGTAAAGACCAAAACAACAAAATGGAAACCGAAATATGATTCATGAATGTAAAAAATTCAAAAAACAACACAAAAAATGTAACTTACCTCTTCAAAATTGATCAAAAAAGGGAAATGCAACTCTTCTAATGTAGATGCCTCCTCCAAATGCTTCTTTTAGCTCCTTTCAATGTGTGAATGCACGCTACAAACTTGCACAAACAATCAACAGTCGATCTATGAGAGCCAATCGATTTGCCAATCTTTTTCCTAAAACCCCAATACTCTTCTCTCAAGCCTTTTTTCTCTCCTCTCCTTGTTTGCATGTGATAGAATGACCTTTTTAGGTCAAAGACATA
>MU223320.1:3508826-3520584 GCA_018584345.1 Thuja plicata
GCCTTTTTTCTCTCCTCTCCTTGTTTGCATGTGATAGAATGACCTTTTTAGGTCAAAGACATAACATATAAACCGAAAAAAGAAAACAAAAATCAATAAAAAATGTTTTATTTTACACTTTTTATGATTGTTGCCGGGACAGAGTCCTGGGCTCGGGACTCGGCGAGTCCAGAGAGTCCATGGACTCGGTGAGTCCAACTGGACTCTGCTGGACTCGGGCTCCAGAGTCAGTTAAACTCTGGAGATCCGACTCGCCTCGGGACTCGCAGATTCTTGTAACGCTGGTATGAACGACCAAAGTTGCGACCTTAGAGTTGCCTCTCCTGTGCGGATAAGAAAGGAGGAGACTGGAATACATTACACAATCCACGGGATGACAACATCACCTCTGCACAGTGAAAAATGTCGGGTTTTAGGACAACTGGTAATCAGCAATCATATTTGCATAATCCGTTGGGTGCCAAGGATCCATAGTACAGCAAGGTCATGGCCAACCAGCGTTTTCCCCATAATCCAATCAGAAAGTTTGGATAGTCAAGTCAGAAAATCATTTCCACACTGTCAGCAATTCATTACCATTCAGACTATTATTTCAGCTATTAAGAGCTATCAATTCCATCAGCAATCCATCATACGTGGATACTAAAAGCGGAGGAACACATAGCACAGGGGTAGTAAAAAGGATAACATGACATCAGTGATTCCAGCCCTGGAATTGTTATTGAAGAAAAACATTACAGACAGCCATCCATACTTCCTGTTATTAATATATTGGAGAGACTTGTTGAACAGAAGCTGCGAGAAGAATCAGGGACATTACACAACGATATACAATATAAATTCCAACTACGCAAAGGAATAAACAATGGTCATAAGCACCGCTTTAGGATACTCATAATCAGCATTCTATTCAAGCCTGGTTTTCAGATTATCTAGGCAATTGACATTGCATTCACCACTCTCCCAACTGTTTTTTGAAGATAAGTTTAATAGAGGAAAGCACCTTGCAATTGAATTTAAGGAAATCAGTCACAAAACCTAAAGTATCGGAGAAGGGGACATTACATTTTCTATCAAAGGATTTAAAGAACGATCTTTTGCATCTGTTATTTTCATGACTCTTTCACACATGGAATCTATTTCTTCATAAACTTCTCTCAAACACGGTTTGTTTGAGTCTGCAAATTTAATAACCTCACATATGGGCCTAATGAAGTCCACAACAAATCTAACATCAGCCCAAAAATGGTCATCAAGGACTAAACCTCTCACCTCAGCTGCAGTATCTAATGTAGATTGCTTCCAAGCTGCCCATGCATCACTAACAACCGTGGAAAACAAAGCTCCTTTGACTTCACAAAGGCGGTCAAGAAGAATGAAGTAAGAAGCAAACTGTGTATTAGCAGGTTTGAGAAGTTCGACCTCCGCAAATTTATGGTAAATTTTTTGTGTGTGGTGATGGTTACTTATGAACATCTGTATTTTTCTACCCTTCTCTATGAGGTCTGAAATCCATTGGAACTTGCCAATATCTTTGAGTGCATTATTAAATGAATGCACACAACATGGTGTCCAAAATATATGCTTGTACGTTTTTTGCACCATCATACCTAATGCTTTACAAGCAGGGGCAACATCAGTAACAACTTGGACAACATGTGATGCCCCCACCTCCCCAATGATGTTGCATAGCTAGTTATGAAGAAGTTCTGCATTCTTTTCTTGCCCTGAACAATCTATTGCTTTAAAAAATAAGGCTCTTTGCTGCATGACACCATGATATTAAGCAAAATGTGGACAATTTCTAGCATTTCTCCACCCACCCATCACAATACTGCATCATTCTGTAGACTACACTCTTTCTATTGGTGCAGTTTGTTGCTCTAATCAAACTTTTTCTTTATCAATTAGAGTTGTGCCAAACTTTTTAGACCTAGGTGGTTTATACCCAGCTGGTCTATTATTGATAGCTTGGACCATCTTTCCATAGAAAGGTGAGTGAGCAATATTAATTGGTATTCCATTTGCATAAAAGAATTGTGCAATCACTGCATCAATTGTTTCTCTACCTGGTACATCATATAGCCTTCCAATGGGGTTTGAACTGCCAATATGTTGTAGAAGACACATCTAGCTCTGTCTCTCTATTTTGATTAAGAGTTGCAGCAGTTACCCTTGTTGAAGCATGAGAGAAGCTCATATTATAAACTTTACCATCAGCCCTTTCTCGCTCCCTCAAAGTCTCATATCGTTTTTCTTTATTTAGACAAGGATGGTCACCTTTTCCAAGTGTGTGGAGGAAATGAGCCTTCACCCTCATGTAAGTACCTTGCCATGCCATTGAACAAAGCTTGCATTTGATCGTAGCTGTTCCACTTGAACCTTTTGGCCCCAAAACATGGTCAACAAACTTCCACAAGGGGTACAAAGCTTGTCTTCCCCCACCTGACATTCTACAAATATGAGTAGGTGTACTTGAACTTGTTTCAGTTTGCACTCGCAATTTGCATAAAATGGATTTGTTGAAATTTGAAAAAGCCTGCAATCATGGCATTCGATGAGATCATGAGACCAAACAATGAACACAATTCACATGCCTCGTGAATGATTTAGACTTCCACATTTGCCATGCATCTCTACGATTCTAACAGTAGGTCTAGCCCAATTGCAATACAACTCATATGCCCTGTGAATGCTTCGACATTTTGCATACATATTTGCCAACTGTGCTGGAAGACATGTATGCAAAATGTGGAAGCAAATCAATCAATAGTTATGATTCATGAAAATAGAAAAATTATGGAAGCAAATCAATTGATACTATGAAATGGAAGCGAAATGTGGAAGCAAATCAATCGGTACTTATGAAAGGCATGTATGCAAAATATGGAAGCAAATCAATTGATGATTCAATACTTAAAAAATAGTAAAACTGACCTCTTGCCAAATGCAAATTCTTCAATGAAGCTTCCTATTGCGACATGGTTTTTGTTTTCCAAAATGCAAAAGCTCGGGCCTTTGTGTGTTGCATTGCGATTTTGAAGGCGTAAGGAAAGGCGTAGGATGTTTTTTTTTTGTTTTATTCGATTTTGACCTAACTTTTTGACCTGAAGACACCAAAATAATTGCGGGAGATGTTGAAGATTGTAGGAGACAAAAAATTCCTACCCCATCCTAGCAACGTCTTAGGAAATGCACCAGGTACTAGAGACACATCCTAGGGGTTGGGAGACGCATCTCCCAGTAACCATGTATTTCAATTTTATTTATTTTGAATGTGTTATTTATTAAATTTTTTCATAGGAATTACAATGACAACTAGTTCTAGCTCAACAAGCAATCTAATTGCAAAACATATCTGAGTTCTCTATGGAAGTATGTTGATACGATACAACTAGTTCTAGGTGGTGGGCTTTATATTTGGATTTTTGAGGGATGTGATGTAAGATATTTAAGTTCATATAATCAATTGAAAGCCCATTTGTGTTGACTTCTTGGATTAGGCATAAAAAATTGCTTTGGAAGAATAGTATACCTATAGGAGAAAATGATAGCATATGTATGGAGTAGGAGCTAGTATATGAACTAGTACGCTGTAGGGAAAATCATCCTTTAGCAAAATTAAGATCAAAGGGAATGAAGCCCCCTACGCTCCCATCTAGTCCTAAATTTGTGATAGAGATCACCTTATTTTGACAGCTCTTGAAAGCGAAGAACCCACCAAAGGTATCTTTGGAAACAACATTTCCAAATGAGAATTGAGAGATTGCCAATCGGGCAAGATGTAATTAAGCCAATCGTTTGACTTTTAATGTCATGTGCTCACCATATTGGCAAGAAATATTGAGACGAATTAGTGAGACTCCAAAAGGGTACAAGGGCCCAGGTTAAGAAAAGGTGCATGCCACTTTATTGGACAAAGAGGACAAGCTTGTAGAAGATTTATTGAATCCCGTAAGCAATTCATGTGCCAATAGAGGGGTGTCCATTCCTTGTGATGGGTAGAAAGATGCTAAAAATCACCCCTTGATCAATTTCGTAGCAATGTCCCCTAAAGTGGCAATGTTTTTGAGAACTGTGGATTATGAGAGGTAGGTGAAAAATGACCAATTTATTGTTAATATCCTCATCACAGTTCACGAGGAAGTGGGACCCCATAACATTGTTTAGCCATGAATGGACAACACAAAGAATTGTAGAGTCGCTAGGTTGTTTGTTGATGAATGCTATTTGCACATCTTTCAGACAACTTGTGCATTACATTCTCTCAACTTTATGCAACAAAAGATTGAGAACAAAATTAGTTGGATTAAAGAGTTGTATGTAGAGATTGAGGAGATCCAAATGTTTTATCACCAACTACCACATGTTGTAAGACATATTTAGGCCCTTTTCAAAATGAAATATCGAGTTTTATATCTTAAGTTTCAATTTAGCTATTTGAAAATTTATATTTTTAAACTTAGTTGCTTAAGTCAAATTTGATTATGTATTCTAATTATTCTTTAAATTTTGTTTTTGATTGTTTTATTTTTTTTATTTTTGAATAGGTTGTTAAAACTTATCTTGCTTTTAACACTATCATCTTGAGACAACTTGTGAGGTTCAAGAGGCAATTTCTATCTTGGTCATAAACCAAATTTGGTCCATATGGAGGCGATCCAACATTGAGAGGGCAACATATATTAAGTGGATGATCCTCAATGACTCGCGGTGGGATTGTGTCATGTATCTCCTTAGTTTCACCTAGTTCATTTTGACTATATGGTGTAATGACACCATTTTCAGGTTCTCTAGTAGTGCAGTTGTCGTTGACTTTCTGGGTTTGTGTTAACTTGTTCAAAGGGGTATTTGATGTTGCCAATGAGCTCAGAGGGTTTAGAGGAGTCTTATGACACTTTCAAATGTTATTTTTCGCTTTTGGTTTGGGCTCCAATATTCTTGGAGGGAGCATTTATTTTTTGTAAGTCACCCAATCAGGTATGTTCATCATCTTTTATCATCAGGAGTCAGGACCACTCCTACGTAGTTAGATTTCAATTTCGATGCATTTTGACCACTTTCACTAATTGGGGGTATTATTGAGCTATATTTAATTAATTTCAGTGAGGTCGTCATTTTAATTAAATATATTTATCAAGCACCTCGGTGTTTTAGCTCGTTGGAAAGAGGATCAAACTTTTTAAATAATGTGATGCTTAAAAGTGATTTTAAGAGCCGAAAATGTCTTAAAAGTAAATTAAATCACTTTTTGCAGTTAAAAGGCTTAATATATTAATATGGTGATTTATTTTAATGGACGAGCCTTCATTATTTAATGCTACATTGGGAATTTAAAGAGGGAAGTGACTCTTATTAAATAAAAGCAAAAAAAGAATCCTCGGAAAAATAGCAAAAAAACAAAAAAGTGTTTTTTGGGAAAAGCAATGAAAAAGGAAAAAACGTTCTTGAAAAAATAGCGAAAAAGAAAAAAAACGCTTTTTCAAAAAAGCAATCAAAAAGCTATATAAGGAGGAATGGGGCTGTCATTTGGGCATGTTGAGTTTATTATTTCTAATATTTCTCTCTGAAGAAACCCTATGTGGTTATGGAGTTGGACTTGGTTCAGCTCAAGGTTTGTGAGGACAAAATCCCTTACAAACAACATTCTCTACATTGTTGAGAGACGCAATCTACAAAATAATCTTGGTGATTTCATCGAAGAGGTCTTAGTCGGGCATACTTGTGGAGTTTATTTCAGTTTTGACAGAGGCCTGTTGCATATAAGTTTGTTAGAGGTTGATTGAAGAAGAATAAATAAAGGGTTTGTTGTTCATTCATTTCTTTACTAGTCGTACATTGCTAAGGAGGGACGTGAGCTTTCTAGAGCTGGTCAGCTAGGGTTTTGCTGTCTTCTTCAGCAATTTGGGGGTGCCTAGTGTGGGAAACTGCATTGTTATATTCTTCTTTATCATGGCTGGAGTTTTCTGGAGTTTGACAATTTTATGAACAACTCAAGCTATTTCAATGCTGCATTTTCTGAGTATGTTTGAATTAGATATCTAATGTTATTTGATGATCTGGGTTGCTCTTACTTTTGCCAAAAAGTGTATTTTCAGATCAGAAATTTGGAATTTTCAGCTTCATATATTTCTGAGTTTTTAAAGTTTTTTGAGTTGTTAAATTGCTTCAAGTTACTTTATTATTTGCACTTTGTTTATCATCTCAAAACCATTGCAAAACACAAAACAAAAAAAGGGCAAAACAGGGCAGCATATTACATATGGTTTGTTGTATTGACATAGAGAAGTCTTGGTTAAAAGAGATCTATGATGACATTGACATAGTGATTGCAAAGATGAAGACCATCATAAAT
This sequence comes from Thuja plicata, assembly GCA_018584345.1. Classification (NCBI taxonomy): domain Eukaryota; kingdom Viridiplantae; phylum Streptophyta; class Pinopsida; order Cupressales; family Cupressaceae; genus Thuja; species Thuja plicata. Next base: position 3,515,182 of record MU223320.1, read on the forward strand.
GAGAAAGAGCAAAACTTTGAAGAAACAAGTGCACACAATTATTGGAGAAAGATGGAACACAGTGACCACCTTGCTACATCTTCTTACCTTTACATTGAGCCGAGTATTGCCCCATATAGAAATTATACAGGTGCTAAAGGGTACGATGCAATATTTTTAAGACTTTTGATTCTGATTTGTAAGATGCAATTATAAGTGACTTCATTGATTTTGTAGACTCCTATGGTCAAAGTTTATGGGTTCTTCATGATATGTTCATGAAGGATGCTCATAGTTGGTGGTACTTCCATAGCTAACAATTCCAATACCTACAACTCCTTGCAATCAAAATTTTTTATCACAAATAATTTTGATTTTTTTTAGTTTTTAATCTTTTAATTGTCGTTTTTTAATTTTTGTAATGTATAACTCGTTCTCTACTTTGTCTTCACAGGTTATTAGTTCATGTACATCTTAGAGGAATTAGAGAACATATTCTTTCATCCACTCAATAAAGTGCAACAAATTGCCCTAAAAAATGGTAGAGAACTTAGTTTATGTGTAGTCCAACTTGTGCCTTCTTTCACACAAACATTATGGCTACAAAAAGGACATGTAGCTGTACGACATCGAGCCAAAGCATTCTAACTTGGATGCTTCTACTTCACATGTTGCACTTCACGAGTCCGAAGGTGAGCACACTTTTAGTGTGGTTCAAATTTTCCTACATCATCTAATGTCAATGACGATGATATTGATGATTTAGAAAATTCATCTGATGTTGAAAAAATTACTGTTGAACTTGATATTATTATTTAAATTTTAAATATTGAGCTTGAAGTTTGATTGAAGTTTGAACAATGAATATATCATAACATTTATCATTTATGTTTTAATTGACATTTGATTTTATGGTTGTTTTGTTGTTTCTACGATTGTATGTGGTACTCTAGACTTAATTCCTGCTTTTAGGCCACACACGCACACACAAGCACTTTTGTATGGATGAACCCAAAATGAACCCAAACCCTCATTTTTTTGTTGGATCCACGAACCTAAACCAGGATCTGTATCAAAACTGGCAACTCAGCTATTTAAGGATTACAGGGTGATGGATCCACAAACCTGAACTAGGATTTGTACTAAAACCGGCAACTCAGTTATTATATGATTACATGGAGTATATTTAGTCACAAATGCTTGGCTGATTAAATTAGCTTGACTTTGGTGCACTAGTTTGTTTTTCACTCTTCTAATTTTTTCTTGTTTGTTTTTATTTTAAATTATAAAAAATATAAAAACATAAAAACCAGCTCTCAGTTTTTTTCCAAAGTTTTCTTGAAACAATCACTCATGCAATGGCTTATAGTGAGGCTTTACACTTTTAAGTTGACGATTTGTTTATCCCCTATAATTTTCAGTCGCATACTTTAAGTTTATTCTACTCTTCAGGTATTCCTTTGAGGATTTTTGAAGTAATCTTTGAAAATGTGTGCATTTTTAATATGTTTTCATTTTTACCTCCATTCCTTGTGAAAGGTTTGTCTTCCAAATAATTTTTCTGACTTTAGTGATATGTAAAGATACTGGTTTTTTTCCTTTCATTTATGGTTAAAATTGCAATTAGATAGATTAGAAAACCTAGAATACTTGTGAATCATCTAAGGCTGATCCTTTCTTTCATACTATAATAGTGAATATCTTGTAACATAAATCAATAGTTTTTGCATTCCAACTCAATTTGAAATTGATTATACTTGTGGCTGATGTAGCTAATCATTTATCAGCTAGGAATGGCTGCAATAAATATATGAATGGAAGCCATCAAGTTCTAATAGAAGATATTCCCTTGAATTTTCAAGAACTACTGCACCAAGATGTAGACTCAGATGACTCCTATCCTGCATATGGATACGTGGGGTCTATCCTTCCTGGTATCCATGAATATCCTTTGCAAGGTATGTTTGAGTCACCTTCTCAAGGAAAAGTTGGATATTAATATTTTGTTCTTTTTTTAGTTTAACCTTGAAGCTCTCAATTGCTGAGAGAGCTTTTTGAGGACGTTCCATTGTGTGATCTAAATAATTGAATAGGTTGGGATCAGTTGTTCATTATAGGTTACAATTCCTTGATAACTCATCGAATGCTTAACGTGTAGTAATGTCATATGATAATGAAATAGAAAGTTCAAATAAAAGTTTGTCCTTCTAGACTGATGTTGTATCTTTGATCATATTGTTGATAGCTATAGATCATCTGTAACTCTTCGAAGTTAACATTAAAGGGATTTTTCTTTGGATGTCACCTCAATAAACAACTGCTTCTTGATTGATCTTGATAGGTAAAATGGATAGGCACTATCTCTCTTTTTTGATAGGTAAAATGGATAGGCACTATCTCTCTTTTTTGATAGGTAAAATGGAGGTATCAACAAGAATCCCACCTCTGAAATATTATTCTTAAAAAGTAATGGGGCACTTCACTAGAATCCCTGTTTCAAACTGTGGACAGCTGATTAGAGATGGTCCTTTTTTATTTTAGCTGGAGTTTGAAAATTCCATTCAGGGTAACTTGACTAAATCTATTTTTTCCTTGCAACATTTTCTCATAATGCATTCTTTTGTTCACAAATTTATTTTAATCTGTTGACCATCTCTTTGATGAGAGAGAGCTTTGAATGCCAATGCTAATGCAATCCAATTGCTGATATTTGACATCACCAAAATTTATTTCACTTAGATTTCAGTTTGTGTTGTTAGTTTTTGCTGAATAATGAATAATCAGAATAATGGAATTGCAGTTGAGTATAAAATTTATCTTTCCTTAATGGGATCTAACTTCTCACTTTGGCACAGATATTTCACAATAGCTTTCATCTTTGAAATTGCCAACATATTGCATGTTGTCTTCTATTACTTAAAAGTAATTTGCATCTAGGGCTGGATTTGTTCTGAAATGTATTATTTGGTGTTAAAAGCCATAGTTATTTGAAATCTGTAAATCAATATTTTGCAGCTCATGCTGCATAAATATGTAAAGGCAGCTAAAATTCTAGGCTTACATACCAATTTTATCTCTAGGATATAAATAAATCTTTAACCATAGTCTAATTCTTTTTGATTGATACCTTTAACATAATTGCAAAGAGAATTAGCATTCTGCCTTGGCTTATTCCATTTCTGAGTACATATCAAGAACACCAATGATTGGTAAGAAGTCATAAGGAGTAATTTTTCATGCTTGTTACTTCAGGCTTAAATCATTGCGATTTCTTCCTTCATTGATGCTTGTTACTCCAGGTTTGTAATATGCAGAAGTTTACATCAGTTGATGAATTCTAAAGTGATTTGTACACTCTGCTTCTTTATACTAATAAAGTTCTTATATCCCCTATTGAATTGGCATACAATACTATCCAAGTTGGTATTATTAAATGCTGAGATGTATTAAAACTAAATATCTATGGTACAGGCGTCTTATTATTTTTATCATTATGTAAATATTTGTCCTGTACGGTCATGGTTTTAGGTTCCTTGGAGAGCTCCTTGATGGTTTCTGGACCAGAAAATAACTACTGGGGATTCACACACCCAAGTTGTAAGAGTACCACCAGCAACAACCACCAGGAAAAGTTAAAAATGAATTGCAAGGTGCCTCACAATCAACTTCAGGCATCCATTCAGTTCTCTGAGTTGTCTTCTGAAGGAACTACTGATGATTGGTGTAGTCCTGTCCAAGGTGATTTTTCGACTACCACTGCTTTTTTTCCAGATCAGGGCAGTTTGACAGAAGATTCCCTCTTACCAAGAAGTAAAATGTCCTCTTATCCTTTCTATGAGAACACAGGAAGTGTTTCTATACCTCAGGTCACAGGTGGTCTGATGGAGAGTGAGAATAGATGTGGGAAAAGAAAGTGTGACTGCTCACTATGTAATATTCATGCAACGATCAGCCATGATGATCATTCTCAGTTTGATAGTATAGATTGGTGGTCTCAAAGAAAAATCAATGAAAAAGTTTCTAGGGCTTCAAATCCAGCAGGACATACTTCATGTATTGGTTTTGATTATTCACAGAAAATGCACATGCAAGAGAACAGAGCTGATGATATTTCAGCTGCTAGAAAATTGATGGATACCCAGAGCTCTGCTGCAAACTCCAAGCACTGTTTACTGAGCCCAGAACCGGATCAAAGTGGATCAGATCAGCTGGATTCTGTCACAGATTGTCACATGCTTGTAGAAAACATTTGGAATTCTTTTCTCATGCTGTTTGCCGGTCATTCATCTGAATCGGATAGATTGACAGAGTTTGATGTTGAAATATTGCTTTCTGTCATTCACGGTCTTTCCAAGTATCTCACACGTAGAGCTGGAGTTTCTGCTAAATGTATCCGAGCTGCTTCTCAGCCCGACAAATCTCATTTTGGTGATGATTTGAGTATCAGAAAAAAGGTCTTCTCACTTTCTATGATGCAGGATTTCTAATCTCATATCCTTTTTGTGCTTGGGAATTGTAGGTTGTAACGTGCTAATAAATAGTATATATTAACAAAAAATTTCTAGTGATTACAATTACTTTTAATGGATCATATGTAGGGTCAAGTGATTAGGAGATGATGGTATTTTTAACTAAATAGTGTATATCTGAGCAGAGGAATATAGATTAAGTATGAATCCTAAACTGCAGATTCTGCCATTGTCCTTTCTCGCTTCCAACATTTTTGAGTCTAACTTCTGAACTTTACAAAAGGCACATTATCAAGTTTTAGTTTACTTGGCAAAATAAAAAAGGTGTGGAATATCAACTATGTGGACCATAACCGTTGACCAATGGATCACACTCTAAACCACCAATGAAATTTTGTTTCAGACTTTTAACATAATCTTGTTCAATGGACCTTCACCCAATTGGTATCTATCCAGCCAACTCTGCGGTCTATTGTTGGCCTGCTGCAAATTTTAGTTATTGATAAAAGGGGGTTAAAAACAGGTTTTGAAGGGATCCTGAAACCCTTTACAAAAAGCAAAATATCAGCAAACCAACAGTCGGCCAGCAACACAACAACAGTCGACAAGCATCAGAAACCAGAAAACAAAACAAAAGACTAGAACAAAAGATTACAATTTTTTTTCAGAGTATTATTAGCTTCCAATTCCGTCACGTAGAAGCTCTCATGGAGATAAACAAAAACCTGAAGTTCAATCTTCTCCTCATAGCTTTTTTCTCTGTTGATCCTAGTTCTAGAGCTAGGTTTTAGACTGCATGGTCTCCCTGAGACCATTGTGAGCGGCAGCGACAATAAGTTCCTCAGCACCTTTTGGCAGGAGTTATTCAGATTGGCAGGCACCGAGTTGACTCCCAACACCAGTTACCACCCACAGACAGATGGTCAGACGAAGATTGTGAACAAATGGGTGGAAG
>MU223320.1:3535360-3548729 GCA_018584345.1 Thuja plicata
AACCCGGTTTTGCTTGACGAATCCGGAATTGCAATTTAGAGAAACAAACAGCGGATTTGCAAAAACGAGAAGTGTCACTCCCAAAAACGGGAAGTGTCACTCCCAATTCCGTGAAACAAACGGGGCCCAAGCTAATTACCGAATCATATGTGATGTTTGGAAGTAATTGCCTTACAGACATGAGTTCTATGTATGCGAAAGTGATTGACATTGCCTAGTACTTGGTGTGAAACTTGTAGCATGGAGAAGTTAAAAAATAAGCAAGCTAGAATTTATAATTTGTGCTTTTTGGGTTTCTAAATAGTTGGCATAAATTAAAAACTGATCCTTAGATTTAGTTTTATCATTTGTGTACATGCAGAAATTTAAGGTCAATATCATAAGCATGATATTTATGCACTTCACAATGTTCTCTCTTTTGTAATGCTTTCATTTCTTTAGAACTTGTTATACATCAAGAGTTTATTGGAGCAACGGTTTGATGAAGTAAATTTCAGATCCATGAAATGAGCATACACGAAACATAATTTTTCAATTTCATCAATATTTTATGCATACCGAAGGTAGCACAATTTTAAAGAAACCTATATTAATAACAGTTTTGAATGATCCATGTGCAAGGATGACTCGGATCTAATTTTTTAATAGACACCATTGCATTTAAGTACCCTTTTCTACCTCCAATCTATTATAAAGGGCAAAATTATGATTGTTAAGGATGGCCATGTTATTTGACATCAATGTCACTCAAGTAGAATGCATCAAATATCCTTTTCACATATTAACTAGGCATCAAATATCCTTTACACATTGTTCTTATATGATAAAGAGTGTATTTATGATAATTGTATATGTGATTTGTGTATTAACATTTTAGATCATAATTTATAATATATTATTAGGGAGAGAAAGAAAATGATAAGAAAAATATTTTAATATAAAAACAATTTAAATAGATTCTTGCAAATTTTAAATTTTAAAAACTAAAAGTCAGTTATATTTTAAAATTCTAAAAGACTAGTTACATCATTCTTATATTTAAAATTAAATTAGCAAAACTAAAAGTCGTGTAGAAATTCATAGCAGAAAGTTAAATTAAATTAGACATATTAGTTTAGAAATTTAAATTAAATTATACTTATTAGTTCATAAATTTAATGATCTTTTCTTTTCATGTGGATAAAGTACTATTATCTTAAAATAGTTTACTTTTGATGAGATAATAGAGGCATTATTACAATAAAAATAGTATATTATATGTAGAAAAGTAATATCTATTGTATAATTAACAGGTATCTCTTTATAGGAAAATTTATATTGTCCTACAAATATCTTGTAAAATATTTCCTATGTATGTATAATTTTCATTCTTTTAATCCATCATCCTTGTAGATAGCTTTATGAGCTTTATTTTCATGAAAAGTGATATCTCTTATTTATTTATAACTTTCATTCCTTTAATCCATTTATACTTGTAAATAACTTTGTGAGCTTTATATTTTTATGAAAAGTGATTTTGTATGCTTCTAATATTCTTGTTATCTTCCAATTAATCTACTCTACGTAGCATCTATTAGTTGCAATTGAGAAAAAATATTTTCTCCAATTATCTCTATTCTCTACTTTGGTTATAGTTGCATATATACATTTTTCTTGATTTTGACTTGCAAGTTTTATTTTGGAATTCACTCTCAATAAAACAAACTTTTATCTTTTTTGTTGCATGTGAAAATTTGTTGTAATACCCAACCTTGTGTTGATCTCTAAGTTTTGTTGATCATTAGTGTCCCACACAGCCATTTATCTAGGCAGTTTTAGCCGGTCATCACTGCGGCTGAGCTATCCGGTATAGGCCGAGCTATCCGGCACAGTCGTTGCCGAGCAGATAATAGTTGCCGAGTCACATGGTTGCCAAGTTCAGTCCATGCCGAGCGCCAATCTTTTTGTGCCAAGCAAGACAGTTTTGTTATGTATGTCAGGAATGAAACCAATTTCGAGGTTAACTGTTTTGGGCTGACTTATTTAAGCATTTAATATTTTCAACGGGATAATTACACATTTAATTATTTGATCCCACTACGTGGCATGGAGCCAATTAGAAAATTGGATTGTCCAAGCGGCATAAGCATTTGATCCTGATCGTTGATCTAGATCTAATTGCCAGATTCGTAAAGTATATTAAGATTGCTTCTTACCCTAATTGTAGAGTACTATGAGAGAAGGTGTATGCGTACATGAGAGATGTGCGAAGGGTTGTTTTGAGAGAGGAAGCATAGATCTACCAGAGTGACAGAGCAGTGAGCAGCAAAGTAAAAATATACTAGATTATTAGATCAGAGGAGGTATTGAAAAGAGGAGATCCGTTATCAGCATCAGAGTGCATATCAAAGGATCAAATCTTGAGACATTCTAACAAGTGTATCAGGTGAAATATCTTAACAGAGTGGTTCTAACAGACCTTTCTAAATCTCTTAGCCGAGTGCTTACTTTGTTGCAAGTTTAAATCCTTTTACAAGGTAGATTGTAATGATCTGTAGCTCTTAACCGGGCAGACCTTTAACTAGGTAGATTACAAATTGTGATGAAATTTTGTAGCCCTAAAGGCACACTTTATTGCTGCAGTAGTGAAGATTTTTTGTGGGTGTCATCCCCACCCCAGTTTTACCTTATTAGGTTTCTGGGTTACCAAATTCTGTGTCTTGAGTTATTTATTTACTGTCATGGATGCTATTAGATGATAGATCAATTACATTTATGCATGATTGTGGATCAATTTGTTTTAAGTGATAAAAATTTACAAATCTGATTCACCCCCCCTCTCAGTATCTTGCTTTCCCATATTGTATTTCCAACAATTGGTATCAGAGCTCAGTTCTCCCATAAAAGGTTTTAATCAACTTGAGAGTACAGATCTTGAGATGGAGATTTACAAATTGGGTAAAGTCATTGAGAATCAAAAGATTGAAATTCAGCTAGCATTACATCAGCTTGAGACATCAAGACAGGAATTGAGAAAGTCCTTGATATCTAGGAAAGATTTGGCCAAACAAATGAATGACACTCATTATCAGGAAGAAGACACTACAAGTCTATTTCAGAATGGAAACTCTACTGAGAGCGATGCAACAATTTTAGATCTACTAGAAATGAACAATACATTGTGTGAAGAAGTCAGAAACCAGAAAAGAGAACAATAAATGCAAACAGTAAGACTATGTGAATTAGTGGAACAAAAGAAGAAATCTGAAGATGACAAAGCTATGGCTGAAGAAGACAAAAGAGTAATGACTATCAGACTTGATGAAAGGACACATGATGTACAAATAATGACAAATAATCAGGTTGACATGATGAATCAACTGCTACTTGCAAATCAGGAGATCAGTAGGAAAGACACGGAAATTGTGAATCTGAGATCTGAGAACAGTCAATTGAAAGATGAATTGAGATCTGAGAAAGAACTTAATGAAAGATTGAACAGACCCAATGAAGCTTTGACTCATTTTGAAAACCTGATGGAAGCATCAAGGAGATCTAAAGATTCTTCTGGATTAGGTCATATCGAACAACATACATCTACTGAGAAAGGAGAATCATCTAATATCGGTGAAAAGAGGAATGCAAAGACAAAGAACATCAAACCTGTATGCCACGACTGTGGAAAACCAGGATACACAAAAAACATCTGCCAAAGCAAGAATGGTAAGTCCAATCCTAAATCTAAGTTCAATGGTTATTGCTTTAACTGTAAGAAGTTTGGACATCAAGCACATGAATGTTGGGCAAAGGCAAATAATGCACCTCCCACACCTAGATTCAATGGGTATTGTTACAACTGTCAAAAATTTGGACATAGAGCACAAGATTGCAGATCTAATGCTAAATAACAATGGACATCAAAGACACAAGCAAAAGCACCAAGGAAAGGTAACACCTACAATAGGGATTACAACACATGGCATAGTTGTCATTATTGTGGTGAGTATGGGCATGTTCCAGAAAACTGCATAAAGACACATTTCAGAGGAAAATCCAAGAGTTGGATGAATGGAAGCCTAGTTTTCTATAATTGTCTAAAAATCGGTCACACTAGGAAGGATTGCAAGACACGGGTACCTACTCCTACTGTTGAAGAAATTAGAGCATAGATGAACCAGACATGGATAAGGAAAATAGAACCGAGCAGCAACGAAGCTAGTGAAGCCGAGGTTACCCAATCCAATGGATCAGGTGATCACACCATCACTAATTAAGCAAAAAAGGTATGTGAGGAACTGTGTTTATATCTCATATATTTGATCAGTTCCTAACATATAAAGTGCAAAAGTCCATATCTGCATATGTTAAGATGCACTAGGACATATTTTTGAGACATGTACCTAGCAAAGTCAATATGCATTATAGGTGTCGAGCAACAGTACTATTGTACACTGAGACTGAGCTCTCTAGTATGTGCCGAGCTGGTATGGGCTGCGACCAAGAGATAAACGAGTTTTGTGAGTCGGCCGAGGACAACGGTTTGGCACTCACTCAACAAACAAAATATTTATTTCAAACCTAACTTTTGACCTTTGGAGCCTATAAAGGAATGAGCCGTTCACTACTCATTTTCACCTTGCGATTGAGAATTTCACAGTGTTGGAGCATTTGCGAACTTGATTTCTGCAAAGATCTTTCGAAGACTTCTACAGTGTGTCGTTGGCTATCCTGAGTAAAAGTGCGAATTTTGACATCTGCTGAGGTATTGTGTTCATTGTCTTTGAAACCCTATTTCTTTCGAAATGATGGCCGCTAGTTCTTCCACAACAGCGAAGGGTATGGAGAAGGAGTTGCTAAAAGTTCAATTGGTAAGGATTGACACCTGTGCGCCTCCTAATTTTTGAGCAGTTCCTGAGAGCGCCATCCAGGGTGATCTGACTGGAGCCCTATCATCGATTCCACCTAAGGTACTCATGATTCATGATATTAGGTCATTTTATATGTGCAAGATAAGTGAAGTTGGCGATCACGAGTAAGAGAATCTTACAACAAATTGTGCAAAGACAGAGCCCTAAAAGTTGAACACAAACATTTAGCCGAGAGAGGGTTAACTCGTGCCCTAGATTTTTCGAGGGATTTCAAAATGGAATGGATCAAGATTGTTTTGAGTCGTGTACATGACATGAACATATGGCTGGAATGGACCAGTTAAGATTACAAAGGAAATCATCCATCACGTAACTGGTTATCCAATTGTTAATGGGAAGAGAGCCATGAGATGTCAAAGTAAGGAAAACATAGAAGAATTCACTGGAGCTATTTGGAATAAAAGAGGAATGACGATCTCTACTATTACAGATTTGGAGCTTGATTTTGCAGTTAGGGTTATTTCTCATAAGTTTTATCAGTCGAGTCGTCTGGATAGTGTCCCATGCATTGCAGTCGACCAGGCTTGGAAGATTGCGAAGAAGGATCATACTTATGACCTTGCCGAGCTTCAACTGATGCAATTGGCCGAGAACCTTTCTTCAATCCGAAAGGCAAAGAACTCAATGTGTAAGTTTGGATCTCTGCTCGTTTGTATATTTTTCTATATATATAATACATTTCCTACTTTTGGAAACATAGTGTGGAAAACAGACAGACCTATTACACAACAAATCAATGCATTTATTGAGCAATTAGGTGATAACTTTGACAATGTGATGGGAACATATTTTTTCAAATTTAAGAAAAAGATGAGATTGAGGAGCAGAATTCCCAGATCACTAGTCGAGAAACACTATGAGGATATATGTTTTCTGGTAGACACAGATTTTACTTATGTTTAGGCTGTAGTACCAAGGGTATCATGGCTAAGGCCATTACCTTATGAAGTGAACATTGATGAGACATCTGCAACTATAACAGCTCTATTGGAAGAAGAGATTGATGGTGCAGCCAAAGGTTTTGGAAACTATGAAGAAGCTAAGTCCAAAATCTCTATGGATTTGAAGGCTGGCACTATGGAGAGGAAAAGGAAAAAGATTGTCAAAAATCTGAAGAAGATGGCTGGAATTGAGAGTGATGAAGAGATAGAGGATGCACCTTTGGGTTTATCAACATGACATGGAGAATATATGTCTAGTGGAGAAGATGAGAGTGAACCTGAAGAGGATATCACTGTGAAAGGAAAAGGGAAGCAACCAGTAGTTGCCAAGGCAACTAAAGCAAGCAAAGCCAAACCTAAGGCTACCCCTCCTGTTGTTAACCGGCCTAGGAATAGGGCATCAACTGTTTCATCTCAAGCTGAGTCAACAAAAGTATATACAAATAAGAATACTGGAGAGAGCAGTTCATGGAAGAGAAAACAAGTTGAAACAAAGGCAGTGCCGAGCAAGCTTGAGAAGAGACCGAGGAGAAAACTAATCTTGGAAGAAGAAGATGATGAGGAGAAGATAAATACAGGCGAACCTAGCAACATACCTACAACATCACATAAACCACTAACCAATATTGATGAGGTATGCAAGAATATTAGAAGTACAGTTGGTTTAGTAGGATTTAAATTTATCAAGTATGAGAAGCAAAGCATAACAAACAAGCATAAGATTCAGGAAGCATTACTAGATATGATGTGTACATTCAAGATGACACCTGTAGAGATAAGAAACCTTGTTCCTATAGAGCTTTATGATATTTTATCACAAAAGTGGCAGTATGCTTTGATGACCAAAAGACAGATAAGGGAATGAACACTAGCTAAGGTCATTCCTGATTTAACCAAGAAACATATAGCCAAGTTTATTGAGCAATATCAAAGGAAATTTATTCCTAAACAAAGAGCCTATGCAATTCTGAGAAACGATGTTGAAGGTGTAGTACAACAGAGCACCAAAATATGGAAGGAAAATTTTGGGTTAATCACTAAGAATGTCGATGAGAAAGGTGAAGGCACCTCAGAGCCGAAGGAAATGGAAGACCAAATTGCTACTGAACAAGCAGAGACAGAGAAAGAAGGAGAAAAGGAGGTAATCAATACTAATCCACCTATTTTATAGGTTGTACAAACAGTTTTAGAGAGTGGAGATAAGATGGAAGAAATTGCAAATAAGCCTATAGAACAAGAGGCTATACAAGTGTTGGTGGATCTACCACACTTTGTATCATCTACTCCCACTGGACCCAAAACGGGTAGTATACTTGACCCACAGGAAATCTTGACTCAAATGAAGGCATCAATTGAAATTAATACTGACAAAGGAAAAGATATCACATGACCTGAGCTGAGTATCAGCTCACCAGAGCTCAAGAAGAGGAAGCTAAACAAGAAAAAGTCACCAAGCTTAAATGTCACATTGGATGAAGTTATTGTGATTCCTAAATGGGATCATGAGAGTTTGACATTTGAGCAGATTCAAGCCCTTCAAGACCTATTGAAGAGGAAAAAGAGACAAGAGGAAATGAAGAGGGAACAAAAGCAGAAGCAAGTTCTGCATGACATAAAGGATATTTTTGTTAAAGCTTTTGATATGGAAGATGTAAATGAGAAAGTACCAATATTGGAACAGTTAGTTCACATTGTGCAGAAAGTTACTGATGAAAATATTGAGGCAAATGACAAACTGTTGCAATGGTCCGAGAGAAGATTTGAGAACAAAGTCTTGGAGAAGATATCTAGAGAGATTGCTACCAAACAGGTTGAACTTTCTTCTCTTGTTGAGATTCTTGAGGAAGTTGCAAATAATGTTTTTTCATTGTACAAAAGATTATGTGATGTAACATTCTTTACAAAGGATAATCAACAGCTCATTGATAAGTTGCATTTAGATATGAAGTCAACAACAAGTTCATTGAGCATGGATGCTAGTTCTAGCTCCATACATTTTGATAGGTTGACTCATGCACATAGGAGATTAGCCGTGCTTATGACTGAAGATGGCCGAATCAGGGCCAAATTAATAACAATTCAGGCTAATTTGATACCTCATCTGGAGGTTATTAAGAAGGAACTAACAGCTGCATGAGAATTGATCAAGAGAGATTCTCATCTCTCTACTGTAGATAGTTTGGTAAGTTTAGCTGCCAAGCTAGAAGTTAAGTTGGAGGTTATGAAGTTTGTTAAGGATAGTTGGGATACATCATTTGCATTGATATTACAACTTCATAAACCATTTTTGGACAAATATAACTTAACCCGTACAGCTATCAGTGACAAAAACAAGGGGGAAACAGGATAGGAAACAAGAAAAGATGTGCAGAACCAGGTATAAATATCTTTGCTGAAGGAATGTATAGTATGTAGATAGTGTATGAAGTATGAAGTATAATCTAAGGGGGAGTAAATTGTGTACTTAGGCAAATTTTGTGAATATAAAAGAAATGATAAGTGTTTTTGCCACTAATATCAAAAGGGGAGATTGTTGATCTCTAAGTTTTGTTGATCATTAGTGTCCCACACTTAGTCATTTATGTAGGTAGTTTTAGCCGGTCATCACTGCGGCCGAGCTATCCAGCATTGTCGTTGCTGAGCAGATAATAGTTGCCGAGTCACACGGTTTCCAAGTTCAGTCCATGCCAAGCGCCAGAGTCTTTTTGTGCCGAGCAAGACAATTTTGTTATGTATGTCAAGAATGACACCAATTTTGAGGTAAACTATTTTGGGCTGACTTATTTAAGCATTTAATATTTTCAACGGGATAATTACACATTTAATTATTTGATCCCACTACGTGACATGGAGCCAATCAGAAAATTGGATTGTCCAAGCGGCATAAGCATTTGATCCTGATCGTTGATCTAGATCTAATTGCCAGATCCGTAAAGTATATTAAGATTGCTTCTTACCCTAATTGTAGAGTACTGTGAGAGAAGGTGTATGTGTACATGAGAGATGTGCAAAGGGTTGTTTTGAGAGAGGAAGCAAAGATCTAGTAGAGTGACAGAGTAGTGAGCAACAGAGTAAAGATATATCAGATTATTAGATTAGAGAAGGTATTGAAAAGAGGAGATCCGTTATCAACATCAGAGTGCATATCGAAGGATCAGATCTTGAGACATTCTAACAAGTGTATCAGGTGAAATCTCTTAACAGAGTGGCTCTAACAGACCTTTCTAAATCTCTTAGCCGAGTGCTTACTTTGTTGTAAGTTTAAATCCTTTTACAAGGTAGATTGTAATGATCTGTAGCTCTTAACCGGGCAGACCTTTAACCAGGTAGATTACAAATTGTGACGAAATTTTGTAGCTCTAACAGGCACACTTTATTGCTACAGTAGTGAAGATTTTTGTGGGTGTCATCCCCACCCCAGTTTTACCTTATTGGGTTTCTGGGTTACCAAATTCTGTGTCTTGAGTTATTTATTTACTATCATGGATGCTACTAGATGATAGATTGTTAGAATATCTAATCTTTACTTGTATTTTAATTAGGAGATTCATTTGGAATCCCTACATGTATTTTGTCCTCTAGTGGGAGGACAACTCTTTTTATGTAATTCCTTTAATAAGGAATTTAGATATTCCTCCTTAAGAGGATTCCTACACATGGCACACACTTAATGTGAATGTGGCACTCATAGGATATGGGAGTTACATGCAAACTCCTACACTCATCTCTACTTAAGAGATTCTTCTCTCTCACTTCTTAAGGTTAGTTCTTACAAGTTGTTTCTCATGGGATTTCTTCTCTCTTCTTCTCTCTTTCCCATTATTTCTCTCACAATATTGTAATGAGCTTCTTGCTCAAGCTCTCTTTCTTTCATGGCTTCTTGCCTCATTCATATTATTCACAAAGGGGTTTTTTCTTGTTTTTTCCCCTTCCAAAATTCTTGTGTTCTTGTCTTGGTCTTTGAGCATTTTGGTGATCTTGGTGATTGTTCTTGTATCATCGTTTCATTTATGGTAAACTTTTTCATTTTTGCACTCTCTCTTGGATTCTTTCCTAAATCTAGTTTACTTTATTTATATCTTCTAACATGGTATCAGAGCTTGTTTAATCCTTGTTTTGAGTGTGCATGCAGGTATAGGTGAAAGATATTTCGGTTGTGAGAGAAAAATAACTCTTGTTTGCAAGATGTCTCAATCTAACTTTTATTGAAGTTTTTTTTGAAACTTTTTTTGGGTTTGGCCGGTTCTCCGCCAAACCCAATTTTAATAGTCTCTAACATTTGGTGCTAACTGTTTGATTTGCAGGTTTATATATACATTCATTTTTAGCATTCAATTTTCTGATTTCTTTTCATTGACAGCATCTCTGCTAACATTTTTTATTCAAACCTATTTCTCGAATGTTTGGTGCAAGATTTAAATAATATCTAATATTAATCTATTTGTTGTTGACCTCGTTACTTTGCTATTTTGTATTCAAAATCTAATATATTCATTTAATCTGATGTTTAAAGATTTCATATTCATATTCTTTCCGATTTCAATTATATCCATCTCTGTATTCTCTTATGATATCTGTGCATGTTCTAATATCTTTATATCAATCTTTTTGTTCTCTAACATCTCTGATTATATCCAGTGTTTTTCTCTTTAAAATTTACGTTATTTGCATTCTCCTATTTGTAGCGCAACATTTCTGTGCATTGTCTAGCTGATATAAGTTAGCATTTCTGCGTTATTTACTATTGTAATTGATTTTCTCCCTCCTCACACCTTAAGCAGCGAAGCCTGCTCTAATTCTCCCCTCACACCTCGCAGTACTTCGTGCTGCTCATGCTCTTTTGCCTTTGTTAGCTCTCACGCTCTCCTTCTCACTTTGCGCGATAAACTCCATAGGCACGATGTGTGGAGAGTCCGAAGACTTGAGAACGTTGCATCTCTTAAGTCTGGAACAGATATGGCAGGTCTGTGGTGCATTTTACGAAGCGTTATTCTCCATTGCTCTTACTCAGGACTGAAAGCCTTTGACCGCATGCTTGCCCTCTGATTGTTACAAATCAGATATTTACTGAAAAGAGATGAAGTTTATAGAGATGTACCTTTTGGTTGTAGACCTCCATGTCCACATACCCGTTAAATACGGAGAAGACCTAAAATAATACATTTTTTTCTTCTTATGGTAGGATTAATTACCGTTCATCTCACACACGACAGCTAGGTATTTCTCTGTTTAGTGGAGTATAAAAAAATTCATCATACAAAAATCTCATAGGTATCTCTAATTTGTAAATTCAAAAAAATTGCCTTCATACCTATCTCCCTTTGGCATATCTGATTATTGATTAGTTCCTTGCCTTGTATAGGAAGGGACTGAGAAGATTCTACAGAAACCCGCAGTCTGGAAAAAGTATTTCCTTGTTTAATGGGACCTGAATAATTCCTAAAGACCAGCTTGAGATAGCTTTCCGAGTCGTCATTGATAAAACTTATTGGATAAACCCTGTGCAGAGCCGATCAAAACAATTATTCTCGACATGGGGTCATGGACTTTGAACTCTCAAAGAAGAAAACATTTCTTTGCATTTAAATTTATCTGCGATTTTATCGAACATACGACACTCAGCAACCTCCAGGTACACCAATCAACGCAAATTTCACATGAAATGTCTACATGTTCAGCCCTATGCAAAAAATTATCTACACGCACTTTGGGGTCTCTTTTCCAAGTCAGTATAGCCCCAGCACCACCATTTCATATTTTTCTTTCGCAATGTCAAGCTACTTCTAGTTGTATTTTGGGCAAGCAATTTTACTCACAAACCCTAGTCGTGGATAAACCCCAGTACAATGTATACAATGATAACATCATAAAATACAATCCTCCCACAGTCAACAACCATCTCTCCCGTCGGTGAAGCACAAATAATCGCTCCAGAAGAGAAAGAATGGGGCATGGAAAGAAGAAAAAGAGTGGGAAGAAGAGGAGAAAGAGTATAGACCATTCTGCCGCAACAAAATATCTGTAGGAATGGTTTTATAAGACTCCCTCTGAGGAGGCTATCAACGACGATTTCGTTCCTAAGAGTCTAAACTGTACAGAGGCTCCTATCATATTTGAGCTGCATTCACACAGCACTTGCAGTGATGGTTTCTTGTCGCCTTCGACTCTTGTGGATAGAGCGCACAGGAATGGGGTGAGAGTGCTTTCCCTGACAGACCATGACATTATGGCAGGGGTACCAGTTGCCTTGGAAGCTGCCCGTAAATATGCAAATCATTACTAATATATGATTTCCTTCGCTGAGCACACCCCCAAATATGGTATCAGAGTTGTTACAGGTTTCCAAGAACCGTTACGCAACTTTTGGTGGTTTGGAATAGTGATATTAGGAGTTATCAGAGTTGTTCCATCCGCGTGGAGCCCAGATTCTATGTTTTGACTGTCACTTGGAAAAATAACCGTTATGCAAATTTTGTATTGATTTAGACTCGTGACATTATTATCGGTTATTGTAAGTTTACTGAATTTGGTTATGTCACGTGGTCACCATGTGTCGACAGTCACAGTTGGAAGAAGACCTGAGAACATTTTAATGGTAGAGTATTCACAGTTGGAGTGATTCGAATGATATTGAAGATCATTACATTTTGTTCTTGGCTTTTCATGTTCATGGTGAAATTGACCGCATGGTAATGGAGTTCGACCTCAGTCGTGGATAACCTGCCAAGCATGTAATATATCGAAGGAATCAGTGAAGGTAAATTGTCTATTGGTGGTATCAGTCTTATCTCTCTCTATTGGTGGCTGCGTTGGTAGCATTGTTATCTACATTTTGGGCAGTCGGATTCTTATTCCCGTAGGGGGTTTTTCTGTACCATCTCTGATTTATCTGTGGTTTATCCTTTTTTTTAGATTAGTTTGAACGTATTTTTTTGACTTTTTTAATCTCTAATTCTTAATCTATAACTTATAATTATCTTTATCTCTTTTTCAATTTGATTCATCTAATTTGTTTTCAGTATTCTATTTCATATTTGTTATTTAGTTTAATTCCCTATACTCTTCACTATATTAAATCTTGTTGTACGTGAATTTACTGTGAATTTTAATTTAAATAGAAATAATTAAATGGTTTTTTAAATGTTTTAATTTTAGTTTTAAAATAAAAATTGTTTTTTAAATTAAGTTTGATATATTTGAAAGTCAATTGTCTCTAAATTTTCTTATTGATTCTTTTTAATACACGTAATTTTCATTTCGTCCTATTAAACAATTTTTAAGAGGTTGTTGTCTTTATTAATTCATTTTAAATACTTTTTAAACCATATTTATTTAAGTTAAAGTGTGGTTTATTTCAAATTATAACAAAAATTTCAATCCTATTTAAATTTAAGGAGTATTTTTTTCCCCTTCACTATAATCTATGCCTACGTTGATTCTAGAATTTAAATTAAATGGTTCTAACAATTTGGTGTGGAAATATTTCTTTTTTTATTATTCGTAAGAAATGAGTTTATGTTC
>MU223320.1:3551017-3569582 GCA_018584345.1 Thuja plicata
GGCTTCTTGCCTCATTCATATTATTCACAAAGGGGTTTTTTCTTGTTTTTTCCCCTTCCAAAATTCTTGTGTTCTTGTCTTGGTCTTTGAGCATTTTGGTGATCTTGGTGATTTTTCTTGGATCATCGTTTCATTTATGGTAAACTTTTTCATTTTTGCACTCTCTCTTGGATTCTTTCCTAAATCTAGTTTACTTTATTTATATCTTCTAACATAGATCAATTACATTTATGCAGGATTGTCCATTAGTTTGTTTTAAGTGATAAAAAGTTACAGATCTGATTCACCCCCCACTCTCAGTATCTTGCTTTCCCATATTGTATTTCCAACACCTTGTGTATTTCTTATAATATCTATGACCTTGATCCCAATTTTGATAGATGTGTTACATGATTAATTATTCTTGGAAAGTGTTTTTTGTTGACTTAGTTGTTGTGATAAGACATAGGTGATCATGGATAGGGTAGGAAGAGCATGCTATGAAAGTTGGCCTCCTTTGTTATATTTTCCATTTGTTTTTTCTTTGTTGCTGATATGGATTGTCAAGTCAAGTCAGTCATATAATCTTGTGGGAGAAAAGATCAGAGAAGCCAATAATGGAGCAATAAAATTTGAGAGTGAAAGAATATTTTTTATTTGATTGATATGTGAAGGTATATGATGGATATTTAGAAAGAAAAGGTTAAGAACCAGTGAACAATAACATTCAAAGGACAAAGTTTTTGATTAAGTAAAATAGGTTTTAAAGGGTGCATGAAACCTGATAAAAAGCTTAAGAAAGAGCAATAGGTCCTTACATAAAAAACATCGGGAACAACGACAGAAACATGCCATAGCCAGGGCCATAGAAAAAGAGAATAGGAAACCCATCAACACTGCAAGAAAAAAATAAGACATGGAAGTCCAGTAGCCTAGATGCATCCCGCAAGAAGAACAACCAGCAAAGAACTAGTAGCCAACACCCGAAGCCACAAGAAAAGTAATTTCTTCCCCTTTTGGGATCGAAGGGCCATAACAAACGTGGGCAATTTTTAGATTTTTTTCCTTTTCACAACAGTCCACCCAACATCCACCATGTTGGCCAAACCCTACAAATCGGGGACCAAAACTCCCAGATCTGGAGAGCCAGGTGAAGGTACCATAGAAGGACCAAGAGCAGCCAATAGGATAGGTACAAAAAGTGAGCCCGTAGCCACCAAGCAGAAGAAAACAACGGAGCATTTCCAGAAAGAGAAGCAACAACCTCACCTCCATCAGAGACCTGAACACAAGTCTCAGTACAAAAAGTCACCGCAGGGACAGAGGCAACAAAAGCAGATGGAGGAGAGGCCTCACCCGGGGAAGAGACCTCACCAGACACAAGAGGCTCATTTGGCTCAAAAACCTCCAGAGTACATTCAAAGGAAAAAGTTATTAATAGAACAAAATGGATTTAGACAAGCCAAAGGAGCCTAAAGGTGTTATATCTGAAATCTATAGTGGGGCAGTCACTAAGACAATCAATCAAATAGCCAGAAGGAAAAGCACTGTCATGAATTCTAAAGAAGTGTCTCTTTCATGCATGGTTATATCAAAGGTAATAGATCGACTAACTTTGTTGCCAACTCTAGAATCTCCCAAGCACATTTTTTAGCTATAGTAAGTGGAATTAGTGCCACATGTTCATCATTGGGAAGGTTGTCATTACATGACCACCCACATTGAATTCTTTGGTCGGCTTGAATTTCCTCCTATCTTTTGAGGAGTGTTTATATTCCTCATGTTATCCTTTTGTCATTTCCTCTCACTTGGGTCATTATTGTCATTACCTTTAGATTAGAACAACTTTTATCCTCTATCTCACTGTGCATGTCACATGTGTTATGTATTGAGTCTTCTATTTCTTTCATGACACTTGATGGTTTAGTTTCTCCTAATTTTGCATGCGTGGCATCTTGATTGTTACTTCCTAAGTTTTGGCCTGGGCAAGGTGGCATTAATTTATGTTTTCTTTCTTGTCTTAATGATCCTAGCCACCACTCTAGGACCTTACAAGATCCCTTATTGTGTGCAAAAGTGTCAAAACATGGATTGCAATCTATTTTTCATTTCCCTTCTTCTTTGTTGAATATGGCCCAAGTAGTTTCAGGCCACAACGATCTAAGAATTTTGGAGAGCTCCATTCTAGGGTGGCTATCCTTATTGACTCTATGTCTAAACATGGTGCAACAATGCTTCCTAATGAGTTGAGTGCTAGGTTGCAAATCTAATGATCTCTGATGAGTTTTTTGGCATTGTGATGAATTTTGGGTGCAGTCATAGGGAGTTACTTGTTTGGTTGTCATTGATAGAAACTAAGTTATAACAGTCAAGTAATATATTTGGTGAAGTGAAGACACAATCAGTAAGAAGGATTCGTGATCAGTAATGTAAGAAATTGGCTAAGTCTGGAAGATCGGTAGATAGTGAGGACAACACTTTGGTGGCGATCTTGGTAGAAGTGGAATCATGAGAAGTGGTCATAGGTACAACATCAACTTGTTCATATTTTAGTGTGGTTCCGACCACAACTCATTTGGTTGATCAGTAAGAGAGTTTTTTATGCCACAAACATTGAAGTAGGTAAGAACACTTGTGTTCTTGAGAAACAAATGGTAGATCCCAGATCGGTGAACGATATAGTAAGTGCGATGATATTTGGTGATATGATGATGTGGAACAAAGGTTATGGAAATGATGAGTTGGCATTTTTTTGGGATCGATTCAATCGTATGAGGTGGATTTAGGGTGATGCATTGGAGAAGTCAAAACATGTTTGACCACCTTGGAGATATAACTTGCATATATTGTCTTGGGCCGATGAATGTCATGGTAAAACATGTTTTACATTGAGATTTTCATTTTGGCGCATGGTGCTTATGTGGAAAAGTATTTGAATTTCATTTTTGGTGTGTATGATGGAGATGCAAGTTGTGTATATAATTGGAGTTGCTCATATTGAAAATGATTGATGTTGTGATAAGGGTTTTGTGATTTCAATCAGTGCTATTTAAGGTTGCGATCAAAGATCTGATAGAGACAAAGCTGTGAGAAGTTACAAAGTGCAAAGAACAGATTAGATCTGACAGGCAAGCAGTGCTACATCTAGATCATTCTTCATGTTGTTCCCTAGCAGTTGCATCAAGCAAATCCCTTAGCAGGGTGAACTCTAATAGGTTCCTATTTGTAAATCGCTTAACCGCGTAAACTCTTAGACAAGGTTTTGAAATCCTCTTGCGAGGTAGATCTTAAAAAATATTATTGTACTTCCAACAAGGTACTAATCACTCCTAATAGGGTGAACCCTTAGAAAGGTTAATTATAGCTCCCAACATGGAAAAATCACTTACTGCAGTAGTGAGCTTGTGGGTGTCATCCCCATCGTGGTTTTCTCCCTCTAACCAAGGGTTTCCATGAAAAAAATATGTGTCATGTGTGATGAGTTTGTGGATGCTTAATATTATTTTCTTTTATTTGCTTACTTTGGTTATATGCTTTGTGTTTTGGAAATTAATATTGCAGTTATTCAGATTGGTGGTTGAATTTTTTCATTACCTGTTTGTATTGATTCACCCCCTCTTAGTACCTAAGAATTCTACCAATTGGTATAGAGCACTGGTCCTCTTGGTGATAAGCCTAACAACTTGAGGAAAAGATCCACAATCATAGAGAGTTACAGGTATGAGATGCAACTTGAGAATTCAAACAAGATGATCAATGAGCTGCATGAAAAGGTGAAGAAGTCACTTTCCATAAGGAGAGAACTCACTGAAAAGTTATGTGAAAGCTGAGATTACATTGATCAACTATCTGAAGGTAGTGTGCCTGAGGAATTTGAGGCATCAATTGCAGATCTGATGTATAAGAACAAGGGACTTAAAGAAGAAGTGATGAATATGAAAAGAGAGCTTGAAAGTCAGTCCGTTAGGATGTGAGAAGACCTTGAAGGAAAAAGAACAACTGAAGATGCAAGATTGCAGAAGATGCCAAGAAAGTTGCTGAGGATGCATTGAAAGAAAGGAGGAACAATTCTTCAGGATATCTCAAGAGAATGATATCATATATGAGAACCTTCATGACACAACTAAGAACCAACAAATTATGAGTGAAAATGAAAGGCTTAGAGAGGAGAATGAGAAATTGAAGAAGAAATTGCAAACTGAGAAAGAAGCAAATGAAAACCCGAAGCAATACAATGAAAGATTACAAAATCTTGATGAACAATTGAAGAGCCAAAGAAGACACGAAGAAACAACTGGTCTTGGTTACATAAGTCAAGGAAATTTTGAAATCAGCGATTCATCTAAATTTGAACCTAAGAAGCCACAAAAAGTTCATAAGGTAGATCCAATTAATTCTAAGTAAGAAACCTAACAAACCTACTTGTTATAACTATGGAAAGCCCGGTCATACTGCAAATGTGTGTAGGATAAAACTGGTGAATAAACCTTATTCTTTTGATGGTTATTTCTATAATTGTCATAAGTATGGTCATACTACTTACTAGTGTAGATCTAAACCTAGCGGTGGTAGTTTTGATGGATATTGTTTTACATGCAATAAATATGGACACAAAGCTGGAGATTGCAGGTCAACAGTGAATGCACCTAGATCTCCTGTCTAACTGGTGAACCATGTTAAAAGGGAAAGATGTTACATGCTTGGTATGTGGTAACTATGGTCACCTTCTAGTAAATTTTAGAATGAGACCTCAGAGAGGAAATGTTGGACCTTGGAGGTCAACTGGTATGGCTTATTTTCAATGCCATAGGGTTGGTCACCTTGCTAGAGATTGCAGATTCAGGAACCGATCTCCTAACCGGTCAGAGGATAGGAAAGGAAAGAAGATTATAATTGTTGATAAAGTCAGACGCGAGATGAAGAAGACTTTGGTAAAGAAAGAAGAGAAACATGAAGAGGTCAAGTCATTTGAAGGGAATTCACCATCCTTTGGTACAAAGGATTCATCTTCAAACCAGACATATTATTTTCTTTGGGGGAGCACTTATAGAAAAATACTTGACCGATCCCCTTGATTCAAGAGCGGTAATATCTATATGCACATTATGGTGTAAATTTCTATGATTTTGGTTTTTCTAAAGACTTTGAGGTTATTAGTGACTATGTGTCAACCACACTAAGATTTCATGGTGTATACCTATTTGAAATCGGTTATAACTGCTGGATGAGTACCAAATGGTGGATATACTTTAACCGGTGACATGACACTATTCCTACCACTGGCAACAATATTGTTTTACCATTGAAGTACGCAACGTCTATTTCTCAATGATAAATAGAGGAAAGTGATTTCATTTTGCACCTTTACTTTCATTCGCGCATTCGAGAGCTATCTTGAGCTATATTTTGCAACAGTTACATTGAGTTGAGATATTTGAGCTGAATTGTTATCGATATTTTGTGAGCCCTAATCGGTGTATTGCAAGTTATCAGTTTGGGTTTTTGGTAGATTTGTGTGTTGTTGCAGTTGATTCAAATGGAAAAGAACATCGATACTCCTATTTTGGTTAACATCACTGAGAAGCCTCGACCCATGTTCAAACTCCATCCAATCAAAGCTGCCAATATTGATATGACAGGTGCCCTATCCACTATTCCTCTAAGAGCGATGTTGATTGAAGATGTTTGGTCCTATGTCCATTTCAAAATCAAAGAAGTGGGAGCTGAAGCAATCAAGAAAGAGTATGGTGATATGTGCACCGATGATGTGTTGAAAGATGAGCATAAACATCTACAAGCAAAGG
The DNA here is from genome assembly GCA_018584345.1 of Thuja plicata. Lineage (NCBI taxonomy): Eukaryota > Viridiplantae > Streptophyta > Pinopsida > Cupressales > Cupressaceae > Thuja > Thuja plicata. Next base: position 3,556,801 of record MU223320.1, read on the forward strand.
GTTTAACATATGCGGTGGATATTCCCACTGAATTCCATACCAATTGGATTCACTATGTGTTAAGCAGAGTTCATGATCAGTTTATATGGTTGGACAAACCACACAAAATTTCCAAGGCAATGATTCACAAAGTTACATGATTTTGAGCGTAAGGAGCAGAATGTACATTGAGAACGGTGGCAACACATTTGGTTACTGAGCTAACCAAATCCATACAAGACAAAAGAGAAATGAAAATTGATCATATTGAAGACAAGGAAGTTCGCTTCGCTTCCATGGTGATAGGTTATAGAGTATACCCGTCAAGCCATGTTGATAGTGTGCCTGGTGGTGCTATCCATGCTGCTTATCGAATTGTCAAAGATGATTCAATGTATGATCTATGTAAAATGACCAGGAGTTAATTTATGGTGAACATGGATAGGATAAATAAAGATAAGAAGCATTCACTTAAGTATGGTGCCCTACTAGTATGTATGTTTTTCTATATCCAAAATTTCTTCCTTGGTAGAGGTAAAGTTACATGGTCAAAGGATAAACTGGTAGTTGTTCAGATAGGTGAATTCATAAAGGAATTGGGTGAAAAATTTAACAATGTTATGTGGGGATATTTCAAAGATTTCCAAGATAAGATGAATAAACGTGAAAGGATACCAACTAGTATAGTAGAAAAGTACAAAAATGACTTTTGTTTTCTAGTAGATACATATACATGCATTGTGCAAGCAGTTGAACCTAGAACATATTGGCTTCCACCTATGGGGTATGAAGTAGAGGATGATTTAGTAAGTCTACATGCAAATGAATTATTGTCAAAACCTTTAGATAAACAAGCACAGAGATTTGGTACATATGAAGAAGCCTTTGCTAAAATCCAAATGGAACTGAAGAAACCATTCGTTGAGAGGAAACCAAGGAGAATGTTACCTAATCTAGAACAAAATTTTGGTAGTGATGAAGTAGGTACATTTGGTATTGCTACAACTGAAACTGAAGACCCATCAGTAAACATTCCTTCTACATATGCAAAGGTGAAGAGAAAACAATGAAACCGATAGAAAAATAAGTTAAATCAAATATGGCACTGGTAAGGAAGAAAGGATAAAGTACTCCTACTGTAAAGGAGACATAAAAGAGGAAGAGAAAGTCCATAGAGGAGAAGAGTGATCAGGAGGAAACTGCAGAGGATGAGGAAGAAATGATAGAGTCAGACAAGGAGGCCTCATAACTGAAAAATCGTGGAAAGACAAAGATGGATCCTACTATTGATGATGTTGCAAAAGGTATTGTGGAAACCGGTAGATTAGCTAGATTTAGTAGAAGATACAACTTGGGTAGTGATGAAGACAAGAAGTTAGAGGATGCCATTGTGTATCATTTTCACAAATTTTGCAGAACACATTTGGATATACATTTATGCATTCCCAATGAATTATATCAGTTAATATATGCTAGATGGACTAGAGCCTTGCAGTTGGACAGAGAAATCATGGAGAGAGCACTGATGCAAGTGCAACTAGAGCTATGTTCTAAAGATGCCAAAATAATGATAGATGCTCACAAGAAAAAAATCAGAATAAAAAATAGGTCAACTAGGATTCTGATTGATGACACACAAAACATACACAATGAGACTGTTGAGGCATGGAAGAAGATTTTTCAAATAAAGGAGATAGAAGCGCAAGATGAGAAAGAACAAGAAACATCTGATGGACCTATTCAATTAGATGATATTTTTTTAGTAGAACATATAATTGGGGATATTGTTCTTGATGTCCCTAAACAAGTGCAGAACATTGAGGAACAAAATGTTGAGTTATCAGAAATCGATGGAGCAGAAGTAGAGATAGATCAAACCAGTGAAGCTAAGGTTGAGATTGAAGACATCACATGTAAAGAGGACTCTCCCTCACCATCGCCTATGGAGCATACATAAGAATTGATTTCTGAGAAGGAAGAGGAAAAAATTTTAGAAAGTAAAAAAGAGGACACTCAGAAAGAGTTTGAAGCAGGATTTAATGTAAAAAGAAAATTGAGTCTCGGTGAGCTAAGTGAAAAGAAGAGGATGAAGCCGACGCCAGTTGTTGTAGAAGAAGAAGAAGATGAAGTAGAAGAGGAAGATACACTTACCACACTGGTATACATAACCAAATTAAAGGCCAAGAAGCTGATGAAATACTTAGAACAATTGATTAAAAGTGTTGAAAGAGACAAGATGAGATCTAAGAAGAAGGCAAGAGTTTTGAGGAAAGCTAGAGACATTCTAGCTAAGTTAATGCTCGAGGAAGAGTATGATGAAGAAGATTCTATGATTGATCAGATGGATTCTCTGATCAAGGCAATTTTAGATCAAGGCCCAGATTTGCAGACAACAACTATGAAAATTGCAGAAGAGAACTTGGAGAAGAAGACGATAGGTAAGCTGATGGAAAAGTTTACTGTAGATCAGAACAAACTTATGGATCTTGTAAAGGAAGTCAAGTCTACATTGAATGAGGTAGGTCAGTTGTTTACTAAAGAATCAAAATATTCTGATTTTGTCAAAGATTTGGAGCAGAACAGAGCTGAAGCTCAGAAGGAGTTGGAGAGATTAATCAGTCAACTTGATCCTATTTCAAGCTCAACCACTATTTATAGTGGTCAAGTGAAACAAATTTCACACAAGGTGAAGCAGATACAACATGAGAAAGACAAAAGGTGTTAGGAATAGTCCCAAGAGATAACTGAGAGGGGAGGGGGGTGAATCAGTTATCTACTAGATTCAATTCTTTTTCCAATTAAGTATAGAATAACATTAATCATAAAAACAACAAGATAACATAGAATATAACACCACAATTTTGGTTACGGGGAAACCCAAAAAAGGTAAAAACCTTGGTGAGAATTAACACCCACAATGAATTGCACTAGAGTATAATGATCCCTATTAGAAGATCTTACAACCCTGTTAGGAGTTGATCTTTACAATGCAATAAGTACAGTGACCTGGTCAAAGGTTAAACCCTGTTAGGAGTCTTTTAAAAATAACCCTGTTAGGGGTGAGGACACATTGTCCAATAGCACACTGCTTAAATGATGAAGGCCGCAACCCTCTGTACAATAGATATACACTATATCTGGTATTTGAACTGTTTAAGTAGACCTGATGTCTTGATCAGTTCCAGTGAATTGTATAATCTTTCTGCTTCTCCACATAGATATTTTAACTGATGAATGATGTAGCTTTACTGTTCTAATACATCAGACATTCTTCTCTGTAACTGTCACGACTTGTCTCTTCTTTCTCTTCACATTCTTGCTTGGCGATCACAAATGAACTACTATCAGTATCTTCCTCAAAAGATATGATTACGTCGACTGTAGGAAGCCTTTCAACAACTTTCTTGTCTGCTAAAATAAGCACGCAACATAATTAGAACCATGCAACTAAAAATGAATAGACCCATCGCTTCACATAGTCGGCTCTACCAAAATAACTCAAACATCACACTTTAGATGAAACACGTTAAGAGACCTTGGTTAAACATTCTTAACTCATAACTAAACATGAATCTGAACATGCATATCCCAAAGATAGGCGCAACTGAAGAAACAATGAAATTACTTTCGGCTCTTAATAACAATCTTATGAAACTATAACTGGTAAACATATCAACATAACTCAACTTTAACTACACTACTGAATCTGTGTGTATGAACATAGCATAATAAATATGTCTACAACATACAAATAACTGCACAAGGCTCTAACATATCCATACTGATAACTACATACAGAACACTGCTGTATATTATATGTTGTCATCAATGACAAACATACAGTCAACTATTTGCACAGAGGCAAATATCCAACAATCTCCCCCTTTGACATTGATGGAAACATATGATATGAAAAATATCATCAATCAAAAAGTATCTTCTTCCTTTTTACAATCTTCTCAATATCCTCATCAAAAGTTCCTCTTAACTGCTGCATCTCTTTTTACTGTGTTTTTATTTTCATGACTATATACTCCCCCAGAGTATATGCTCCCCCTTACTATATACTCCCCCTTTGACATCAATGGCAAAGGATGCCAAATACAAATAAGCATAGGTACTACTCCTGAATTAGAGTAGTCAACCAATCATCAGTCACCAAGGACTGATGTAGTTGCTACAAATACTAATCACACTCAGGAAAGGGAATTACTCCCATTTTCTTCCTAAGATACTCAAAAGTATCTTTTGATAAAGGTTTTGTAAATATGTCTGCCAACTATTCTTTGGTGCTCACATAATCCAACTTCACTTCTCTCTCTACAAATTTTTCTCTTAGAAAATGATATTTTATTTCTATGTGTTTTGTCTTTGCATGCATCACAGGGTTCTTTGACATATTAATAGTGCTAGTGTTGTCACAATGAATAACTATAGGATAATTAATCTGAATTCCAAAGTCTTTAATCATCTACTTGATCCAAACAATTATGGAACAATTTAATGCTCCTGCTACATACTCATCTTCTGCTGTTGACTGATAAATACAACTTTGCTTCTTGCTTGTCCAAGTAACCAACCTGTCTCCAAGAAATACTGATCCTCCTGAGGTATTCTTTCTATCATCAACACAACCTGCTCAATCTGCATCTGTATACATATGAAGTTCTATATTTTCTGAGTTAGGATACCATAAACCATAATCTATAGTACCTTTTAGATATCTAAATATTCTTTTTATTTCCATTAAGTGATTTTGTTTTGGTTCAGCTGCAAATCTTCCAACAATGCCAACTACATTAGAAATATCTGGTCTAGATTGAGTAAGATATATGAGTTTTCCAATCATAGACTTGTATAGTATTTTGTCAACTACTGTAGAGTCATCATTTAAAAAAAACTTGCTTCCTATTATCATAGGGGTGCTTACTGGCTTGCAATCTTCCATCTTGAATGTCTTCAATATCTCCTTCACATATTTAGATTGATTTATGAATATACCTTTGTCTGTCTATTTTACATTTAATCCCAAAAAGTATTTTATAGGTCCAATCACGCTCATTTCAAACTCGCTCTGCATCTCTTTAGCAAAGTCTGCACTAAGCTTGTCATTACCTCCAAAGATAATGTTATTAACAAAAATAGCAACAAGTAATAATCCTTCAGGTGTCTCTCGTATGAATAAGTTACAATCTTCTTCTCTTTTCTTGAATCCTATCTTTGTCAAGTAGCCGTCAAGTCTCTCATACCATGCTCTTGGGGCCTGTTTGAGTCCATATAGGTCTTTCTTTAATCTGCATACCATGTCTAGTTTGTCTGATAAATTAAATCCTTCAGGCTGTTCTATGTAGACTTCTTCCTTCAAGTCACCGTTCAGAAATGCTGACTTGACATCCATCTGATATACTTTAAAGTTCTTGAATGTTGCATAAGCTAAAAATAATTTAATAGCTTCCAATTTTCTCATAGGGGAAAATGTACTAGAGTAGTCAATTCCTTCTCTCTGTGCATATCCTTTACATACCAATCTTGCTTTGTTTCTTACCACTGTACCATCTTCATTCATTTTGTTTCTGAATATCCACTTAGTTCCAATCACATTTTTGTCACAAGGTCTAGGGACTAGTTCCCATGTGTCATTCTTAATTATCTAATCTAATTCTTCTTGCATTGTATTTTTCCAATCTGAACCATTACAAGCATCTTCAACACTTAAGGGTTCAATTTGTGAAAGTAAACATACCTCTTCATCAACGGTTAAACCTTTTTCTTTAGATCTTGTCAAAAATTTACTGCTCTGATCTCCAATGATATCTTCTTTTGAATGGTATCTAGATGTATATTTTGGAATTTTAGGTGTGACACTCTCATCTGTAATCTGCGATTCCTCTTCACTTGGTTCAAGGTTATTGCATGATACATCAATATAGTCAAAAATTTCTTCAATAACTATTTCTTTTACTGATAGGTCTAGGTTCATCTTCAATCATGGGTGCATAATCATAGTATCTCTCTTGAATCATGAATTTCTCATCAATCTTCACATGTGCACTTTCAATGATTTTCTTCAACCTAAAATTAAAACATCTGTAAGCTTTTCTCTTAGTAGAATAACCAAGAAAATTACCTTCTTCGCTTCTAGCATCAAACTTACCAACACCATCATCTCTCTTGATGTAACACTTGCTTCCAAAGATTCTGAAGTATTTAATTGTAGGCACATTTCCAAACCAAAGTTCATAAGGTGTTTTGTCTGCGCTTGGCCTTAGTTGAATTCTGTTGATAGTATAGACTGCTGTATTGACTGCTTCTCTCCAATAGGTGTGCTCAACTTTTCCTTCAATCATGATAGTGCGTGATGTGTCAAGTATGATCCTATTTCTCCTTTCTGCAATTCCATTCTGCTGAGGGCTTCTAGGTGCACTTAGCTGGTTTTTGATCCCATGTTCTTCACAGTACTCAAGAAACTTGTCAGAGGTGAATTCTCCTCCTCTATTAGATCTTAGACACTTTATCTTTAATACATACTCATTTTCAACTTTAGCTTTGAATATTTTGAACTTCTCAAAAGCTTCACATTTATCTTTCAAGAACGCAAGCCACATCATTCTGGAAAAATCATCAAAAAACAAAATAAAATACCTTTCACCATAGTATGATCTTGTTTGAGTAGGTCCACATAAGTCTGTATGCACTAGATCTAATTTTTTCTCTACGGAGTTCTATTTTCTTATGAATGAGTTCTTCACATGCTTCCCCATTACACATTCCCTGCACATAGTATCAACTGGTCTTGCAATACTCGGAAGGTCTCTTACTACCTTTACATTGCTTATCTTTACTATGTTTTCAAAATTGATATGACAAAGTCTTTTGTGCCATAACCAACTGTCATCCACTTTTGCAACAAAACAACTTACTTCAGAGTTGAGATGAAAGACATTACCTTTTATTCTTTGAACCTGATGCAATCATGTCCCCTTATTTGTTATTAATGATGCACTTGTTGTTTTTGAATTCCAGCTGATATCCTTTATCGAGAAACTATCCAACACTTAGTATGATGTAAACCATCAAGATACAAAACATAATCTATTTTGTTCTTTTCATCTAGAGTGATTGATCCTCTACCTATGATAGGTTTAGGAGTGTTATCTCCAAATCTAACCATGCCACCTTTTTACTTATCCAAATGTACAAATCTATCTTTGTCTCCTGTCATGTGATGTGAACACCCACTGTCAATGATCCAGTCTATTATGATGTCTGCTTGAGAAACTAATGCCAATTCTTGTGCGTTATTTTCATCTTCAATGTCCATTTCATCAAACATTTTTTCAATATCTTCAATTGCAATGAATTCAATTTCATCTTCTCCCAAATCATCATCATCAGTCACACCATCTTCAACATAGTAGCATTCCTTTGTATATTTAGGCTTTTAATTTGTTCTGAACTTCTTGACTCTTGTAGGACACTTGGATGCAAAATGGCCAACTTTGTTACATGAAAAACATTTGAATGGTAACTGTCCTTTTCCTTTCTTTTCTTTCTTAGCGATCATAGCAATGATTTCTTCTAGTTCTTTATCCACTTCTTCTTTCTCAATATTACTAGAAGTGCTCAAAGATTTCTTACCATGGACTGAGGCTTTGAAGGCTGTTTCAATTTTAGGTTCTAGCTTCAATCTTGATATCTCAAATGCTGAAATTTTGCTGATTAAGGTTTCTCTTTTGAAGTCTTTTGAAAATTGCACAGTCTCATCCAAGATGTTTATCTTGCTCTCATAATGTGCTATCACTGTAGTCATCAATTTCTCCATTATGTTCTTCTAAGATTTCTCCACCATTGTTTCTGATTCTTGAAACCGCTTCATTAATCCTAGGATTGTAAGCTCTGATGTTTTCTTCAGGTAGCATCTCTAAATTTTTGTATCTCTTGTTCATGTCTTTCTACGCGTATTCTTTTCTTGGATGTCTCCTTCAAACATGTCTTCTAGGTACTTCCATATTGAACAGGATTTATCTGCCTTCTTAATCTCAGAAAATTCATTGTCAGATAAGGCACTTATAAGGGCTTCTTTGGCAATTGCATTTTGGGTGAATACTTCCTTTTGTTTAATAGTATAATCTTCTTCTGCAAGATCTTTCAAAGTAGGAACATCAATTGCATGAGTAGCTACCTCATAGATCTCAAAACCAATGTACTATAGGTGCGTTATCATTTTGTTCTTCCAGTCAAGATAATTCTCTCCATCAAACTTAGGACTCTCTTTTTTGAAGTACGCCATTTGATCTGCCTTAAGTTGTTAAGCTTTCTCTCCAAGGTACTTGGCTCTGATACCAATTGTTAGGAATAGTCCCAAGAGATAACTGAGGGGGGGGGTGAATCATTTATCTACTAGATTCAATTATTTTTCCAATTAAGTACAAAATAACATTAAGCATAAACACAACAAGATAACACATAATAGAACACCACAATTTCGGTTACGGGGAAACCCAAAATAGGTAAAAACCCAAGTGGGAATTAACACCCACAAAGAACTGCACTAGAGTATAATGATCCTTGTTAGAAGATCTTACAACCCTGTTAGGAGTTGATCTTTACAATGCAATAAGTACAGTGACCTGGTCAAAGGTTGGCCCCTGTTAGGAGTCTTTTACAAATAACCATGTTAGGGGTGAGGACACACTGTCCAATAGCACACTGCTTAAATGATGAAGGTTGCAACCCTCTATACAACATATATACACTATATTTGATATTTGAACTGTTTAAGTAGACCCGTTGTCTTGTTCAATTCCAGTGACTTGTATAATCTTTCTTCTTCTTCACATAGATCTTTTAACTGATGAATGATGTAGCTTTATTATTCTAATACATCAGACATTATGCTCTATAACTGTCACGAATTGTCTCTTCTTTCTCTTCACATTCTTGCTTGGAGATCACAAATGAACTACTGTAAGTATCTTCCTCAAAAGATATTATTACGTCGACTGTAGGAGCCTTTCAACAACTTTCTTGTCGGCTAAACTAAGCATGCAACATAATTAGAACCACGCAACTCAAAATGAATAGATGCATCACTTCACACAGTCGGATCTACCAAAATAACTCAAACATCACACTTCAGATGAAACACATTAAGCGCCCTTAGTTAAACATTCTTAACTCATAACTAAACATGAATCTGAACATGCATATCCCAAAGATAGGCGCAACTGAAGAAACAATGAAATTACTGTCGGCTCTTAATAAAAATCTTGTGAAACTGTAGCTGGTAAACAGATCAACGTAACTCAACTTTAACTGCACTACTGAATCCACGTGTATGAACATAGCATAATAAATATGTCTATAATATACAAATAACCGCGCAAGGCTCTAACATAGCCATACTGATCATTACCTACAGAACACTGCTGTATACTATATGTTGTCATCAATGACAAACATACAGTCAACTATTTGCATAGAGGCAAATATCCAACAAAAGAATGCTTAACCTACTTGAGCTATAATATTACTTATCACCTACAGTGGAGGTCATACAACAAAATGTGAATAAGGCAGAAGATACACTTGCCTTACCAGACATGAGTACTCTAGCCAACATGGAAGAGATGGTTTCTAGCCTTCTTGAGAAAATTATCGCTTTGGGACACTTGCATAAGTCATGGGAGACATCCTTGCAATCAAAAAAGATAAATTTCAAGATGATCTTTGACAGGATGTAAGTAAGATTTATATTATTGTACATATTTCAGTTTTGTACCTTTGGCATTGTTGTCAAAGGGGGAGAATGTGTATAGGGGGAGTATATGGAGAATTAGATCAGAAGTATATGAGTGAGTAAAGAAAGGGGGAGCATTAGTCTAAGCTATATGTACCGATGTGGAGTCATAATTTGATGTATATATTCTTTTTCTCTGGTCTAGTATGGAGAATGTGATTGTAGGATTTTGAGAAGACAACATGTGTTTGCCATCAATGCCAAAGGGGGATATTGTTGGCATGTGATGAATTTTGGGTGAATTCATAGGGAGTTACTTGTTTGGTTGTCATTTATGGCAACTAATTCATAACAATCAAGTAATATAATTGGTGAGGTGAAGACAACTTGGTAAGAAGGATTCCTGATTGGTAATGTAAGAAATCGTCTGTCAAGAAGATCAGAAGATAGTGAGGACAACACTTTGGTGGCGGTCTTGGTAGAAGTGGAAACATGAGAAGTGGTCATAGGTACAACATCAACTTGTTCACATATCAGTGTGGTTCCGACCACAACTCATTTGGTTAATTGGTAAGAGAGTTTTTTATGCCACAAACATTGAGACAGGTAAGAACACTTGTGTTCTTGAGAAACAGTTGGTAGATCCCAGATCGGTGAGAGGTATAGTAAGTGCAATGATATTTGGTGATATGATGACATGGAATAGAGGTTATGGAAATGATGAGTTGGTATTTTTGGGATTGATGCAATCATATGAGGTGGATAGGGCGATGCATTGGAGAAGTCAAAACATGTTTGACTACCTTGGAGATATAACTTGCAGATTTTGTTTTGGGCCGTCGTGGTCATGGAAAAACATGTTTTACATAGAGATTTTCATTTTGACGCGTGGTTCTTACGTGGGAGAGTATTTGAATTTTATTTTTGGTGTGTATGATGGTGGTGCAAGTTGTGTATATAATTGGAGTTGCTCATATTGAAAATAATTAATGTTGTTAGTGTTGCGATAAGGGTTTTATGATTTCAATCAGTACTATTTAAGGTTGCGATCATAGATCTAATAAAGACAGAGATATGAGTAGTTATAAAGTGAAGAGAAAAAATTAGATCTGACAGGAAAGAAGCGCTACATCTAGATCATTTATATTGTTGTTCCCTAGCAGTTGCAACAAGAAAATCCCTTAGCAAGGTGAAATCTAATAGGTTCCTATTTGTAAAGCCCTTAACCGAGTAAACTCTTTGACATGGTTTTGAAATCCTCTTGTGAGGTAGATCTTAATAGATTTGATTGTACTTTCGATAAGGTACGAATCACTCCTAACCGGTTGAACCCTCAAAAAGGGTAATTGTAGCTCCTAACAGGGAAAACTTATTTACTGCAATAGTGACCTTGTGGTGTCATCCCCACCATGGTTTTCTCCCTCTAAACAAGGGTGTCATGTGTGATGAGTTTGTGGATGCTTGATATTGTTTTATTTTATTTTCTTACTTCGCTTATATGCTTTTTGGTTTGGAAATTAATATTGAAGTTATTCATATTGGTGGTTGAATTTTTTCAACATGTTTGTGCTGATTCACCCCCCCTCTTAGTACCTAGGAATTCTTACATAGTTGTCGTGTAGAATTGATCTCTGATGTGTTTTTGTGTAGCAATGGTCTTTGATGATATTTGATTTATAAGGACATGAATTTCTCTTTGTTGGTTCTAGTAAGTCTTGATAGGGATTTTCTATTGGATGATGATGTGGAAGTGATAGTCCAGATTCTTCCTTGAAACCCCTCGGTGATGAGTGGTGTAAAAGTTCTTCAACTTGAGTTATGAGCCTTGTAGCAAGAATTCTAGTACCTTTCATATTTCTTCCTTGACCTTCAAATGATGATTAAAAATTTATTAGTAACTAATAAGAACAAATATGTTGGAAGGTACAAACACTTTTACATTTCCAATTGGCAAGGGATGTCTTGTATGATTGTAGGAAGAGACAAGATTTTTCTTGGATCATTGACTAATTATGGAAATGGAATGAGTTTGGATTATAAGTAGGTTGTGGAAGTAGTGCAAGTTTTGAATGCCATGTCTAGTGTTCTATAAGCTTCATCTGAGGGTTGTTGTAGGGTGGGAGACTAAGGTGTCACCAAGATCTAGTTCCATGGTTTCTTTTATCTTGAATCTTGATTGAACTTCATCACAATTTGATTGAATCTTGTTTTTGGGCTTTGTTAGTTTCTTCCCCTATTAGAACAAGGTTTAAATCTAGTCTTTTTGGCTCTTGGAGGCTTGGTTTGTATTTATGGCTGTCCATAACAGACACTTGCAGACACACTAAAACAATTCCTCTCTATTACTTGTAAGATAAGAAATATAGTGTTTTGAATTTGTTATTATTTTATCTTACATTTAAAGGATGTGTTGAAATGTAGAGGGTAAATAAGATGCTCTCCTTTTATCCTTAGATATACAAATGAAGGATCCAAATTGATTAATACAAAAGGAAGGATCAATGCATAGATGAATCAATCATTTGGAAATAAGAGTAAAGAGGAAGATATTAAATACCCATTTATTTATTTGAGTGTGTGATAGATTTAGAAATATTGATAACCTTATTTGAAATGAATGGGAGAAAAGTACTAACCTTGAAATGTGGCAGATCTAAAGAATTCTATTTTTCAGGGGTTTGCACTCAATTTCTGGAAAATCTGAGACCAGTCTAGAATAGAAACGCAGATACGAACAAAACCCAGAAATCTTTTTCTGTTCTGACACAGTTCCAATTTGCACCCTCAAGTCAATGTCACCATTGACCCAAAATTTCCAATTATGAACTATGGCAGAATCGACCTAAAAAGCCTCTGACAGGAAATCTATTTTTGGATCACAAAAGTTTTCTGAAAAGGGTATTCGAATCTGCACTCTGATCTGCTATTTCGAACCTTTACCTACAAGAAAAATAGATTGTTTGTTGGGGGGGAGGGGTTTGCCTTGGTCAAACCCCAGTTTTGGAATTAACCTCAAAGTATAATTGAAATTGCATAAGTAAAACAAAGTAAATGAACAAATTCA
>MU223320.1:3631033-3646509 GCA_018584345.1 Thuja plicata
TACCTCTCCTAGTACCTTTAGCGAGCACCATAGAACCTCTCATCATCTTGCATCCATCTTTCAAAAAGACAACTTGCACACCTACATCATTCAACATACTTATAGATAATAGGTTTCGTGCCAAACCCGGAATGTGCATAACTCTGTTGATTCCCTTTACTCATCCATCAGGAAATCTGATAGTGACCCTTCCGCGTCCAACTATCTTTAGGTGAGAATCATCACCCAAGTACACCTTTCCACCATCAAACTCTTCATATTTTGAGAACCAGTTTCGATGAGAGGTCATGTGAAAAGAAGCACCCGAGTCTACCAACCACACATCATCAGATGCATGGGCTGCCAAAGGTGCAATAAAAGCATCTCCATCTTCTTGAGATTTTTTGGAAGCTAAATCTGAGCCTTTCTTCTTCTTCTTCGGTTCTTTGCAGTCCCTCCAGAAGTGCCTAGATTTATCACAGTTCCAACATTTTTCCTTGGACTTTCCAGGAGTCTTAGAACTCCCACGGGATTTGGATCTACCCTTTTTTGACTTATTGTCATTCTACTTTCCTTTGTCGTTGGATCTCCCGCGAACAACAAGGGCTTCCTTAGATGAATCTGAAGTCTTTCTTTGCATCTCCTCAGATAGCAGCGAAGACACCACATCATCCATACGAAATGTGACTATAGTACTTCTGAGAGCCATCACAAGATGGTCGCACGAATCTGGCAAGGAACAAAGAAGGGTCATACATCGATCCTCCTCCTCGATCTTGGCACAGGATGATGCCAATTGTGCAATCAATAAATTGAATGTGTTGAGATGATCAATTATGGATCCACCTTCCTCCATTCTTAAAGAATATAACTTCTTTCTCAGGAACAACTTATTCACCAGAGATTTGGCTTGATACACAGACCCAAGCCGTTTCCACAAAGAATTTGCAGTAGTCTCATCAAGAACATTCAGAAGAATGACATCTGCTAGGAAGATTCTGATGAGACCCTTAGCCTTCCGATCCTTGATCTCCCAATCTTCTTGAGATATCACTGCAGGTCTCACATAAAGTGAAGTAGCCTCCCATAGATCGCGGTCTTCAAGCATGTCTTCCATCTTGAGTTTCCACAACTCGAAATTAGTGCCATTAAATTTCTCCACCTCCATTCTACTGTATGAGGAACTTGCTCTCTCAATCTGCAAATAAGATTCAGAATGCTCTGCACAAAAAAACTCCCACTCAACTTGAGATTAGCTCAAAATACCCTACCCAACAACTAGGATCAAAAGTTGATCAGGCTTTGATACCACTTGTAAGGAAACTCAGGTGCGGAAACAACTTCCTACACTAATCTCTAAAGGAAAGTATTGTGCAAATTTTTTTAAATCCTTACAATTTCAGATTCGTTAACTACTTTAACAAAGATATTGTATCCATATACCATGCATACAGAAAACAGAGAATGACACAATGATTTACCCTGGGGAAAACCTTTCGGTAAAAAACCCCAGCACTCCAAAACCTGCACAATGTATTATCTTCAACACAACGGTTACAACACACTTGCAATGCAAGTTCTTTCAGGAGACAATCGACACACAAAGACAAATCCACTAGCACCTGATCATACCAACAATACACTCTTTTCTTATATCTGTCTGTAACCCTAAAAATGCTTATATCATGCGCTTTCTTTTTTAGGGCAACTTCCAAAGATAGCTGTATTAGGGTTTTACCATTCTCTGAGAAAATAGGAACCCTAAATTTTTTTTCGGGCGATGCCCTGAACCCCATGATTGTGGAAGAGTGTACAGTACTCAACTTTATTAGTTTCCACATGTCATTGCATGTCTTCACCCATCATTGAATCTTCTAGAAATAGCTCTTATGTGTCATAGGAATCCGTCATAACCGTTTCAGCCATGATCTCCTTACACACAATTCAAGATGCCGACACATCAAGTCGAGTGACACATCAACATGCCATCTAGACATGTACACTCACACTTAATTATATTATTTGCAAGAAATACATTTTACAAAACAAATAATAAGAATAGGAATTATCCAAGGTTGAGACACCTTATTCCTAACAGTACCAACCTTACTCCAAGAAAAATGGATGATGTTGTTGGGAAGACCCTCTGTGAAGCTAGCTCTCCTTCCCTTCCCTTAAAAAGCCAAAGCTCCCAAGAAACAAAAAAAAAATCTCTAAGTCTCAAAAAATGGAGAGTGGGCAATCAACCCCAACTCTCCTCTCTTTCCTATAAAAGGCCCCCTTTCCCAACTCCACCTCTTTCCCCTCAAGAATATAGAGGCATGTGTCCTCCCTTCATACATATGCCAAATTTCATGCAAGGAAAGGACTCCACTAACTTGGAGGAAGTGAGGGTCTTTCCCTTTTCCCCAATTTTCGCCACTATCAAAGAAGGGCATTTAAGAAGACCAAGAAAATAGGTTATGGCACTTAAAACAATGAAAAACAACCCCTAACCCATAGTAATACATCAATACTAGAAAAACCTAACTCAAACTACCTCAAAGGACCCAATATAACCCTTCAAAAACCCCTTTTTAGTGTGCATTAGAAAATCAAGAATCACACTCAAGACTTGGGTTATCAAGGCTAACTTACCTCACATGGTTACACTTCAAACTAACCTAAGGTAAAATCAACTAAAAAAAATCCACATAGGCATGCCATGTCACAACACATGTGTCAATTGACACTACATAAGCACCAAACATTTACAACATGGCTTGACTTAAATAATTAATTTACAATAATGAAATATTACATTTACAACAAATTTAACATTTACATTTAGGTTATTGCCCTTTTAGGGCTAACCCTGGCTTCACGTGGATATACACAATTAGCCCAATCTTGTTTCCCCGATTTTGAAACCATGGTTATTCCTCCTGCACACTTGAACAAAGTATCAGTAGTCCAAGAATGAAAAACACATATTCATGATAATTAATTTATAATATATTCCTTTAACAAAAGTTTATTCATTGCTATAAGAAATGGAAATGCTTATCTACCAATATGAACATTTGCAGAAATAAACCAATCTCTCATTTACATGTCAAAAGGTCATAATGCAATATCGAACAAAAATAAAAATAGTTAAATCATGTCAACAAGATCTGAGAATCATATATGTAAATACATCTAAGCATCCTCAAAACCCAGGAAATATATACTATAGAAGGTCCAAAATGAAATGTATCAAAACAATTGTATCATCCAAATAAATGTGATATAACAGTGTCAGCTCTGAAATGGATAGTCGGGGTAGGACCTCACATCCTCCCCCTCTAGGCATGAACTTCCTCCTGGAGCTCATCAAAAAGGTGTGGGTACTCCTGCCTCATGCGCGATGTATCCTCCCACAAGGCTGTGACCTCGTCGTAGCAATCCCACTGGACCCTAACCTGGTCCAGCTCTCGCCCTCGCAGGGCCAACATCCGCCGAGATAAAATGCGGATTGGCTCCAGAGTCAGCTGCCCATCCAACTCCACCTATAAGGCATCCCAATCAATAACGTGAGACTCATCATAGATATATTTCCTCAACACAAATATATGAAATACATCGTGGATACGCGATAGACTAGGTGGCAGTGCTAGACGATAGGCAACTGGTCCTATCCTCTCCAAAATCTCGAAGGGTCCCATAAAATGAGGTGCGGGATTAGAGCCCTTTCTGAATCAGATTAGAATCTTATGTGGATGCACTCTCAAAAATACCCTATCTCCAACCATGTAGACTCTATCAGACCTCTTAGCGTCTGCATACTTCTTCTGTCTATCCTGTGCCTCTCTAAGACGCTCTCTGATCAAGACAACCTGCTGCTCCATGTCCCTGAATAGCTCTGGCCCAACTGAAACCCTATCCTCAATCCTGTCCCAACTCAAAGGTGTCTGACATGGCCTCCCATACAAGGCCTGATAAGGAGGCATACCCAAAGATGTGTGATTCCCATTATTGTAGGCAAACTCTGCTAAGTGAAGGTACTCCTCCCATCTAGACTGGTGATCCATAACATACATCCGCAACATATCCTCCAAAACGTGATTCACCCTCTCAATCTACCGATCTGTCTCAGGATGATAGGCTGTACTAAAATTGAGCCTGGTGCCCAATGATGTCTGCAATTCTCTGCAAAATGAAGAGGTAAAGAGAGAATCACGGTCTGAAATGATCTTACGAGGGATGCCATGGAGTCTGACAATATCTCTCAAGAATACTTGTGCTACTGTAGGTAATGTGAAAGTGGTACGCACTGGTGAGAAGTGGGCAACTTTGGTCAACCTATCTACTGTCACCATGATGGCATCATGACGACAAGAAGACATGGGTAACCCAACAATAAAGTCCATGGAAATGGTGTCCCACTTCCATACCGGTATCTCATGTGGCTGAAGAAGTCCTCCTGGGTGACAGTGCTCTGCCTTAACTCTCTGACACTCTAAACATCTGGCCACAACACTAGCAATCTGCAACCTCATACCCGGCCAGTGATAGAGCTACCTCAGATCAACATGCAACTTCTTTACCCTGAGGTGTGCTGCATATGGTGCTCTATGAGCCTCAAGAATAATGAAGTCACGTAGCCCACCGGGTGTAGGGACATATATGCAGCCCGTATGACATAGAAGTCCATCAGATTCTAGGGAGAATTCATCAAATCTCCCCTTAAGGGGTCCCTAATCTCGATCCAACTGAACAAACTCTGAATAGAACTCATCTTCAAGCAAATGCTGAAGAATGCGATCCCTCAAATATGTACCAGTAGTCAAAGAGGAGAGTGTATGTCGCCTCCTACTCAAAGCATCTGCTACTATGTTCTCCTTACCTTTGATGTAGTGGACATCAAAGTCATACTCACAAAGGAACTCCATTCATCTCCTCTGTCGGACATTAAGGTTCGGTTGGGTGAAAATGTACTGGAGGCTCTGGTGATCTGAATGGAGCTCAAAACGGTGCCCCAAAAGAAAGTGACGCCACCTAACTAAAGTATGAACCACTGCGGCTAGCTCAAGGTCATGTGTAGGATAATTAAGCTCATGGTTCTTGAGCTTCCTAGACTCATAGGCAATGGATTGTCCATCCTACATAAGAACTGCTCCAAGTCCATCTAAGGATGCGTCTGTGCAAACCATAAAGTCAGCTGAAGGATCTGGCACTGCTAGGATAGGTGTGCTAGTAAGAGCTCTCTTAAGCTCCTGGAATTCCATCTCGCACTTCTTTGTCCACTCAAACCTCTTTCCCTTTCTCTGAAGGGATGTGATAGGGTGTGCCACTCTGGAGAAGCCCTCAACAAAATGCCTGTAGTAGCCTGCTAACCCCATGAAGCTCCTGACCTCCGACACAGTGGTAGGTGTTGGCCAATCCATGATGGCTATAATATTTGATGGATCGATTGTGATACCATCACCTGATATAACGTGACCAAGATAGTGGACCTCTGACCTAAAGAAGGCACACTTAGACAAACTGCCATATAACTGATTTTCTCTTAGGCACTGCAAAACCTGTCTCAGGTGTTCCTTATGCTCCTCCTCATTACAAGAGTATATCAAGATGTCATCAAGGAATACAATAAAAAATCTGTCCAAGAATGTACGGAACACTCCATTTATAAGACTCATAAATACTGCTGGAGCATTCATGAGGCCAAAAGGAACTATGGTAAACTCATAGTGTCCATATCTTGTGCGGAAAGCTATCTTGTGGATATCACTCTCCACAATCCTCAACTGATGGTATCCGAATTTTAGGTCAATCTTTGAGAATACCTGGGCACCTTGAAGTTGATCAAATAAATCATTGATCCTAGGAAGTGGATACCAATTCTTGATGGTTACTTTATTTATCATAGAAAACCCTGTGAGATTAATAATGATAATATAATGGAGCAGATAAAATTATTTCAGTTAAGTTTTATAGAATAATTTAATGAGAGATATTTAGTTAGGTGTATTCTAATTTTAATTTAATTATGATTTTTTAAAGTCTATCTACTTAGGAGATCTCATGGAATGTTAAGCTTATAGATTTAGTTTAATGATTAGGGTAGGATAGATTCTGGCCTTAGTAGGTTATTGTTAAAAGCGTTAATGTTATGTTTACATGGTCAATACGTGTGGCCAGTGTATTGATCAGTGTAAACATGATGTTATGGTGAAACCTAGATTTAACATAGGTTTTAAATCTGGCTTAGTGTTTAAACCATCTCGTTAGGAGAGAGTTTTTTTTTAACATCTATTACTTATTCCTAGAAAACATAGATGTTGTTGTATCTTGACCCCAGCGGATCCAGGATAAGAGGGATGTTGACTCCAATCATGATTTCCCCTCAAACCCTAACAACGGCAATGACCACTATACCAATATTGTAGACTTTGAATTAAAAAAAAATTCCTTCCTTCTTCTTGGATCCACCATTTTCAACATTCAAGCATTCAAAAGATACTATCTTGGGGTAGCAACTACAGATTGTGAGTTTGGTAGGAATACTTTAGCCTTGGGGGCTTGGTATGCTTTCTTTATCATATTCAAATCTATGCATTGCTTTCTCATTTTCAATTCATGTTAGGGTTTTAATCTAGAGGATTAGATCTTGACATTACACATTCAAAGCTCTTTCTAAGAGCAACACACATACATACATTCTACTATATTCAACTATTCGTGGAGGTGGAAAGCACAAAAAAAGGGGTTTGACAAAGGAAAAACCCTATATAGCCACCCCAAACCCCCTTTTTCAGATATTTGTAGGTGATGCTTCGGGAGTTGCAGGTTCAGAACAACGAGTTAGAGTGCAGATTCAGATACCCTTTTCGACAAACTATCGGGATCTGGAAACAAATTTTTTGTCAGAGATTTTGGAGGTCAATTCTTCCCTAGGTCGGAATTGGAAATTCTGGGTCAATGGTGACATTGATTTGAGGGTCAAAATCGAAACTGTGTCAGATCGAAAAAAGATTTCTGGGTTTTTTTCCGTCTCTGCGTTTCGGTTCCACTTCCGGTCTCAGATTTTCCAGAAACTCAACACAGACATAAAAAAGGGTATTTCCAGATCTTCTATGATGTGAGGTAGGCATTTTACTCCATTATTCTTTGCAAGTGTTTCCAAGCTTTACATTCTTATTCATAACAATTAAATGTAAATGGTTGAATATGGCTTAGGGTCTCTTTTATATGCAAATTACCATTGTTAAAATCCTATTTAGAAGACCATCCAAATTTTACCCATTACATTTTGGTGAACCCGCGATAGACAACTCTTTATTTTTGGTGTTAGATTTGAATTTTATATTAGATCTTGCATGAATATAGAAGTAGATTTATTTTATGCTCTTGCAATTATATTTCAAAAATATATAAAAATTACAAAATTTCTTTAAAAAAAGCACAAAAACATTTACATGCTTGTAATTTTATTTTGTGTTCAACATGTATGACTTTTGTTTTGAATACTTTGATGAGGATTTTATTGCACAAGAGGATAGATCCCTTAATGAGATACATGGAAGTGAGAATGAAAATGGTTAGAATGAGATCTCCATGGATCCTACTCCTATTTCATCCTCCTCCACAACTTCTCCAATTGGCCTTTACCATAGGGTGTGTGCATGGTTACCAAAATATTCCACTATTGCAACATTGAGGCACCTAGAATTTTATTCCCTAAACCTTTGATGATGGTAAAAGGATGTCCTCGAATAACTATTAAGGGTAAACCTAAAGATCCTTTGGATTTCTTTGATAACACGAATTCTGTTTCACATGCTTATCGCACACGGAATAATCCTCAACTTATTGTTCCGGCTTCTTTACCTCCTTCTCAACTTGTGCTTCCTCAAGAACCTAGGTTACCTTCTTCCTTTAAGGAGTATGACTTAGTTGAGAAATTATGTGCTATTCCAGCTAAGATATCTTTATGGGAATTGCT
Organism: Thuja plicata; assembly: GCA_018584345.1. NCBI lineage: Eukaryota > Viridiplantae > Streptophyta > Pinopsida > Cupressales > Cupressaceae > Thuja > Thuja plicata. The sequence continues at coordinate 3,638,982 of MU223320.1, forward strand.
TCAAAATTCTCCTACATATCATGAGACGTTGCAAAAAGCTTTATCTACTCTTCCTACTCCGCCCCCTAATCAAGAGAATATCAATTCATTTTGAGAGTGCATGCATACTATGCCTTATGTACATCCTATTGTGTTTACCGATGATGATTTGCCTTCTATTGAGGTGCATAATCAATATGATGCTCTTATGGTTGTTATTTCTATCAATCAGAGTATCATTTGTAGAACATTAATTGACAATGGATCTGGGATTAATGTTTGTAGAATGGATATGCTTAAGGCAATTAAGGCCGATCTTAAAACTATTCAACCAGATAATATCCCTATTTGTGGGTTTGATAACATCACAAAGAAAACTTTGGGTATTATTACACTACCTATTAAGGTTGGTCCATTTCTTCTCAATACACCTATTCATGTTATGCCTGGACCTCTCAATTATAACCTTTTGTTAGGAAGACCTTGGTTACATACTCTGCATGTGGTTCCTTCTACTCTTCATTGTAAGGTTAGGTTGATTTATAACAATCTGATGTATAACATATGCGCATGATGCGCCAAATCCTTGCCTAAATGCGGAATATGCTAAGGTTTCTAAACCTATACAACCAAGGAACCTGAGCAACCACCTGAAGTTAAACAAGTTGAAGCTCCACCTTCTTCTTTGATGAGAGATGATTGGGGAACATTGGATTTTAATCCTTCTTTTATGGGAGAATATAAAGTTTCTGATTTACAGTTTATGAAAGAACAAAGTGGGTTTGAAAAGCAAGTTTTTACTCCACTTTTTGAGGGATTAAAAAGTAACTTTGTTGCTGCTTCACTTGAATAAACAATTGAGATAATAAAACCAGATTTCTATGACATTGTGACATATGCCGCTCCTCTAACTCAATCTTATATATCCAATAGATATGGTTCTGGTTATCTTCTACTCAAGAAATCAGGATTCAATAGGAAAGGTTGTGGTAAATATGAACAAGGCATACAAGTGCCCTTGGACAATGAAGTTTATGATTATACTTATGGGTTAGGATTCAATCCTTATAAGCAACCATCGGCTTTTCCTCTTAATGTCAATCATATATGCAGTGGAAATTTGAAGTTAGTTAATCCGCTTCTCCTTGACATGGATCAAAAACCTAGTTTGGATATTTTTCCTGAGGATGAAGCCCTAACCGATTTTTTAGGGGCTTATCAAGATCTACCTATGTTTCATCATAAAAGAAGAAAGCCCCATTGTCTGAATAATGAAGCCTATTTTGGAGAACATGATGAACAAGATATTTCTCCTTTGCCAATGGAATCTCCCATGCAAAGTAATTTATTAATATATGAGACTATGGAAGTTCAAATGGATGTAAATGACTCTGAAAAAAAATCAAAATTGGGAAATGTTTGAATCAAGATGAACATGATCAGTTGGTTTCCCTCTTACTTGAATATAAAGATATATTTTCTTGGACATATTCAGATATGCCAGGTATAAATCCTAAGATTATTACTCACAATATTTTTCTCAAACCTAATGCTAAACCTATGAAACATAAAATCCGCAAGATGAATCTAGACATTGCCTTATTAGTTAAAGCTGAAATTGAAAAAATATTAGGTGCTGGGTTCATCCGCTCTATTGATTACTCTGAATGGATTTCCAATATTGTGGCTATTTCTAAAGGACAAAATAAGATAAGGATGTGCACTGATTTTCTAGATTTAAATAAGGCATCCTTAAAAGATGATTTCCCGTTACCTAATATTGATATGATTGTGGATTCGACAGCAGGTCATTCTTTATTATCTTTTATGGATGGTTTTTCAGGTTATAATAAAATCTTTATTCCTAGTGAAGATGAACTTAAGACCACATTTATAACACCTTGGGGAACATTTTGTTGGGTCATGATGCCCTTTGGATTAAGAAATGTGGGGGAAACTTATCAATGCACTATGACTTTGATTTTTCATGATTACATTCATAAGATTCTGGAAGATTATGTGGATGACATCTAGGAAAAATCTATACAAAGAGAGGATCATGTGTTCATTTTAGGAAAAATATTTGAAAGAATTAGGAGTTATAATATGAGATTGAATCCAAAAAAATGTGCCTTTGGAGTTGATTTTGGTAAATTATTAGGATTTATAATCTCTAAGCAAGGCATAAAAGTTGATATTGAAAAGATTGATGCTATTGTTAACATGCCTCCTCCCAAGAATATTTCTCAATTACGTAGTTTATAGGGAAAAATACAAGCTATTCATCATTTTTTCTATCTTAGCCAATAGAATTGTTCCTTTCACTTCCTTGCTTAGAAAAGATACCACTTTTTCTTGGAACCAGGAATGTAAACAATCCTTTGAGAAATTTAAGGAGTATCTTGCTAATCCTCCTATTTTGCAACCTGCTCAATTTAATAAACCCTTCTATCTATATACTTCCGCTACTTCCAATGCTGTGAGTGCATTGTTGGCTCAACATGATAGTGAAGGTAAGGAAAGACCAGTGTACTATATTAGTCAGACCTTACATGATTATGAAACAAGATATACCAATTTGGAAAGACCATGCTTGGCTTTAGTTTATGATTGTCAAAAACTCAGGCATTACCTATTGAATGTTGAGGTCAATGTGATTGTTAAATTTAATCCTCTAAAACATCTTTTCTCAAAAACTAATCTCTCTAGCCGTTTGGCAATATGGGTGATGTTACTTACGAAATTCAATCTTAGTTTCATTCTTCAAAAAATCAATTAAAGGACAGGCTTTAACTGATTATTTAGTTGAAGCTCCTTGTCCTCATTCTGATACGAGTGTTACCTCAATAGAATTCCCTGATGAGAAAATTTTAGCTATTAAGAAAGAAGATGTTTGGGAATTATATTTTGATGGTTCTAGATGTAAGAAAGGTTCTAGTGTAGGCATTATCTTGGTCCCTCCTACAAAGAAAACGATCCCTATGTCGTATAAATTGACCTTTCCTTGCACTAACAATACTGTAGAGTATGAAGCTCTTATAGCTGGCCTACGAGCAACTTCATCCCTTCATATTAAAAACTTGGAAATCTACAGGGATTCACAATTGATTGTTGAAAAAATCAAAGGAGGTTACCAGACTAAGAATGATAAAATGACGCAATATAGATATTTGGCTCTTGATATTCTTTCCCAATTCTCTTCTTATACAATTCAAACTTTACCTAGGAAAGATAATCGACATGCAGATGCCATGGCAAGCGCAACTTCTTTGGTTTGTCTCGAGAATAATGCCGAAGACTTGAAATTTACTATAAATACTCTTAAACACCCTGCAATTTCTAATAAGGTTACTGCTGATTGCTTTAACTTGCATTTGGACGAATGGTATTCACATATCTTTCATTTTTTGAAAGATAACACTTTTTCAGAATCAGCAACAAGGAACATGCGTAATTGTATTTGGAAACTTGTAGCACGTTATATCATTTTAGGAGATACACTTTACAAACATTCTTATAATGGTTTGCTATTAAGATGTCTTGGTAGAACCGAAATTCTGATAGCTTTAGCAGAAGCTCATTCTGGTTCTTGTGGGGGGCATTTTGGTGGGAAGTCTTTAGTTAATAAACTTCTTAGAATGGGATAGTATTGGAAAACAATGGAACAAGATTATTTTACGTTTGTTAAGAAATGTCCTCAATGTCAGCAACATGGTATTTAATTTATGCTCCTACTCGTGAGCTTCGTAATCAAGTTGCTCCATGGCCTTTTAGTATTTGGGGTTTTGATCTTATTGGAAAAATCTCACCAGCTTCTTCTCAAGGACATACATACATCCTGACAGCTACAAATTACTTTACGAAGTGGGTAGAAGCTATCCCTCTCTATTCCACTACTGCAAATGTTATTTGTGATTTTATCCTTAATCATATTATAACACGATTTGGTATTCCTTCAACGATAGTTTCGAATAATGGTACTTATTTCAAGAATAAAGAAATCACAAAATTCTTGGAGAAATATCATATTCAACATAGGTTTTCCACTCCCTATTACCCTCAATCTAATGGTCAAGCTGAAGCATCAAATAAAGTTATTGAACAAATATTAAGGAAAACAGTTAATAAGCATGCGAAAGATTGGCATACCCAACTTACCTATGCTTTATGGGCTTATAGGACTAGTGTCTGTACTGCCACGGGTACTTCTCCTTATAATCTTGTTTATGATACTGATGCTATTATGCCCTTAGAATTAGAAATACCTTCTTTGCATGTTTCATTTCATGGGATAATTGACAAGGATACTTTTCGGGAATAACGACTACAAGAATTAGAAATGTTGGATGAACAACAGATAAATGCTTTGGAACATATTAAGGCTTATCATAAATCACTTCAGAAATAGTATAATCATAAGGTGATTGAATGGTCATTCTTGGTAGGTGATTTAGTCTTGTATGAAAATCAAAGGAATGTGAATGCTTTACCTGGTGAAAAAGGGAAGTTTAGCCCTAATAGGCTTGGACCTTTCATAGTAATTGAGGATTTTACTTTAGGTGCTTATAAGATTTATGATATGAATGGTGTCCCTCTTAAGGAGCCTATTAATATTATGCATCTCAAACGTTATTATCCCTAAATACATAATTCTTTCTTTATGTATTTATGTATTCCTTATAGAATAGTTAGGTCTATTTTATAGGTTATTTAATTCGAATGCATTCATACATAATTTCATTCTTTCTTTCTATTAAGTTTTGTGTATTGATGAAAAGTACAAGTAATCAATCATAGAACTAACTGGGAAAATATTTTTTTTTTTTCATATATAAACTTCTATGCGTTTGGTACATAAATGGCACATGTGTCATCTCTCTCTCTCTCTCTCTATGCTTTGAGGGTTGGTGGCTCTCGACTCTCTCTGATCTGTGGTGTGAGGCTGAGGATCTCGGTATGGTATTCTGTGTGCGGCTCCTCAACATGCTCATCTCATAGTTACGTTCCTGAGCTCTCTATAGGCCAACCATCAATTTATCTTCTCTCTCTCTGCATAACCTCAGCTCTCGCTGGACGCATGCAAGAATATCCGCATGTCTGTCGGGATCCCTCTTTCCAATAAGGGACTCTCGCTCGCTAGATGACACCTGGTAGGATATACATCTATCCTTCAGGACCTTAGATACAAAGCAACTCCACTCTGTTACGCTAGCTGCAGAATTCAAACATATTTATCTTTTAGTACTTCTAGAAAAACATTTACTTAAAATATTCTAATCAAATTGCATATGTCATACCTGGATCTCCCTCTTGGGTGTCACCAAAGGATCTAGATGGTGGGGGCATGGAGTGAGTACCCTCTCCCTACTCACTATGTCTAGGGCTAGGCGGTGGTGTCTTTGTATATGCACAGGGAGGTCGTTGTGATCTCAATGGTACAACAAAGACCACACGATCATCTGAACATGTACTACCGCCTTGGGGCATCTCCTCTGCTCTTTCCTCTGCCCCCTCATCTACTCTCTCCTCTGCTCTATCCTTTGCTCTCTCCTCCTCCATAGGATCTCCCTCAGAGATGGGCTCCTCCTCATCTCTCTAATCCTCCTCCTCCTCCGTTGGTATGTCACCGCCTCAGTGGCTCCTCTCCGAAATACTTGGATCACTTGTGGGGTAGTCATCAGGGAAGATGGGGTGGGTCCCCTGTAGAATCCAATATTTGATATAGTCTCTGCTAACGCCTGAATATGATACATTGAGAGCTACCTTTGTATCCCCGATCTCATTTGTCTTGCTATTTACAATATTTGCTACTGTAGGTTAGCGTATAGCACCGGGTCTCTGATAGTATCTCATCAGGTATACATATCGAGGTACTATCTGGGGGACCCCCTATGTCAGACCAAACTAACTCATCACTCTATTATAATAATATGGCATCACTGAATGACTGATAGGACCCTATAGCATCTTGCGCTATTGTGAGTGTCTCAACTAGTGTCGAGTATCTGGCCATTCTATCATCTGATAGTATGGTCTCCATATCACATCAATACCTGGTATATGGTCAAAGCATACCCTCCAAAAGAGGATATCCCCATACTGCCAGACATCTGCTAGTGGGTAAGCAAAATCTCTCGGTGTGCTCGCATCTACCGTCACCAGAACACCCTGTGGTCGTGGACATGTGTAATGCTCAAACATCCAAACCTATAGAAAAGTGCATACTGTAAGACTCTCCCTCTAGAATCTCACTAACTGACACAACTCATGGTAAAGATGGGCTAACATGCTACGACCCCTTGAGAAAACAATCTTGTCGCTCTCCATCCTGCGTACGAGATGGATGAATGGTGCTAAGAAGACTGTACCCTTTGTGTTGGGTACTACAACCAAAGATAGTATACATAGCATCACTCTTCCTACCAAAGGTGTCGGGCCTGCTAGTATGGCTGATAGAGTGATCTGAACTGCTCGGGTCCTCATCTATGGCACTCGTCCCAAACAATACTCCCCATCTGAAAAAACCTCAGGAGGACCCTGTTGCACTCTCAGTCTGACATGCTTGCCTCAGACTAGAAGTCGTAGGATCCTATATACTTCCTCGAGTGTGATTGTGATCTCTCCTAACGAAAGACGGATGGAACAAGTGTCCTCATCCCACCTCTCTATCATGGCCGATATCATGGATCGATGAAACCTCATCTATGGTAGGACTGCTACCTAGTACAATCCCACATCTCTCAATAGTTGTATCTCATCCTGCTTTAACTTGGACAAGTTCTATTTGACAGTCACTAATAGCCCTCCAAAGGGGTGCTCTCAGAGACGGACAAGATCCTGTTAGCACAAACAACATAATATCAGTACTCCATCATCAAACAACTATAATACCCACTTGACCAGGTCAAGGTCAACCTTATTGGGTTAGGGTCGACCTTATCCCTAGAAAGGATGAGACCTTCCCAGTTATGGTCGACCTTAAAGGGTCAAGGTCGACATAACTGGGTCAGAGTCGACCTTTTTGGGTCAAGGTCGACCTTCCCTATAAAAACATGAATTTTTGAATCACAAATATCAAAACAAGGAACCTACCTCAGGAAGTGGTTGTTCGCTGGCCATGCGCTCTCTTAGGACCTCCATGCAGCTTGCTCAAAGTTCTTTTCTCTTCCACATTCTGCTTCTTTTCCTAAACTCTGCAAATGGTAAGAATTGTAACACCCCAAAATTGGCACCTTATAATTCCAATCAATTTTGGTGCACTTTCTCATCATCGAAGTCCTATTGTACTAGGAAAATTCTCCTCCTAATTGACTTAGTCTCAAATGCAGAAAACCTAAATTTGCATAAATCTGACACTATATTTAATTCCTAAATTATCAAGTTTTATTAGCTAAAAATCCCTATGATTAATTAATTAAATTATAAAGTCCTAAGTGCTTTTAAATTAAATTAATTCCACCCTCTTTAGCTAATACACATCAAAAGGAATTGAATAATTATTTAATTGTTTGAATGGATTATCCTCAAAAAGAATTCCATAATTCTATAT